>JACEGR010000360.1:0-287588 GCA_014170235.1 Listronotus bonariensis | reverse complement strand
TATTATAAGAATCAAATAGAAAATAACAAAAATAATTTAAAAAAGCTGTATGATGTTATTAGGGATGCCACTTATGAGGGAAATAGCAGAACTGATACTGTTAATATAAAAACGATTTGGGAGAAAACTTTGTTGATTCCTTGGAAATGTCAAATTTTTGTAATGATCATTTTATAAATGTCGGAGTGGAAATGGCGAAGGCCATTCCCCCTCCACAAGTTGAGTGTCAAATTGACTCGCCACTACCCACCTCAATGTTTCTTATGCCTGTAACAAAGAATGAATTAATTAAACATATTGCTTCACTAAAAAATAACAGCTCACCGGGTTATGATGGCATTCAGGTAATTACCATTAAGCAGACTTACTTAGAAATAATTGATCCGCTATTGCATATATTTAATTTAATTTTTGAAACCGGAATTGTACCAGAAGAGTTTAAAATATCAATAATCACGCCCATATTCAAAGCTGGATGTCGAACTTCCATTAATAATTACCGTCCTATTAGCCTTATAAGCCATTTTGCAAAACTCTTTGAGAAATGTTTGAAGGAAAGGCTCACTCTTTTCTTTAAAAATAACAATGTATTATCGTTAAATCAGTATGGCTTTGTGGATGAATCGAGTACATCTGATGCAATGCACAGACTTGTTACCGAGGTGGTAAATAACTTAAATTTAAGCAAAAAATGTATAGCTGTATTTTTAGACCTAGCCAAGGCTTTTGATACTGTCCCCCATGACAGACTTCTTAGTGTCCTCCATGCCTGTGGCATAAGAGGAACTGTTTTCAATTTATTTCAGAGTTATTTAGTAGATAGGTGCCAAATGGTAAAAATTAATAATGTCTTAAGTAATAAACAAAGAATAAAAATTGGTGTTCCCCAGGGAACAGTTTTGGGGCCATTATTGTTTGTCACCTACATAAATTCATTGTTGAAGTTAAACATGGGAGGGGTTTCTATTTCATATGCGGACGATACGGCGATTGTTTTCGCGGGTGATAGTTGGGATAATGTAAAGGATCATACTATCAACGGAATCAGAGTAGTCAAAAATTGGCTTCAATCATATAAACTAACTTTAAACTTAACTAAAAACTAATTACATTGCCTTTTCCCTTACTAGAGCCAACAGACCATCATTTGATTCTATTACTGTTGATAACCAGTGTATTTCAGAAACATCTATCATCGGCATAAGAAATCATTAACCCCGGTATTTTCTCAACTTTAGTAAAGAATTTATATAGATAATAAAACAGTAGCGGCTATCCCAAAACGGTTCCCTGAGGGAATACCGATTTTTATTTTTTTGCTTACAACTCCGTGGATGTTACTAAGTTTTACCATTTGATACCGATCACCAAGATAATTTTCTAGTAACTCAAGAGGTGTTCCATGCCATAGTTATGGAGGATATCAAGAAGCTTCTGCCATGGGAACAGTATCAAACGCTTCTCAAGGTCTAAAAAAACAGTTAAACATTTCTTATCAATATTTAGGTTATGAACAACCTCTGTTACGAGTTTGTGCATAGCATCTGAAGTACTGAGACCCTCATCACTAAAGCCAAACTGATTTGGAGATAAAACACTGTTATTTTTAAAGAAAAAATTTAATCTTTCTTTCAGGCATTTTTCAAGCAGCTTGGCAAAGTTGCTTATTAGGCTTATAGGTCGATAATTACTAATTAAACTCTTCAAACCAGCCTTGTGTATAGGCGTAATTATTGAAATTTTAAACTCCTGAGGCACGATCCCGGTCTCAAAAATTAAATTAAAAATATGTACTAAGGGAATAAGAATGTCCAAATGAGTTTCCTTAATTAAACTAGCATGAATGCCATCATATCCTGGTGAACTGTTGTTTTTAAGAGAAGCTATGTGTTTAATTAGTTCTTTTTAGTTACAGGGGTAAAAAAAATTGAGTTAAGTATAGCTGGGTCCATTTTTGGCACTTTATTTGAGGAGGGGAGTATTTTCCATTTCCACTCCAATATTTATAAACTTTTACCGATTAGGATACAATTTGGTATACCTTTTTAATGTATAGTGGAAGATTTTAACAGCGCAAATTCCGTACCCTTCTTGTAAAATAATACAAAATAGACATGAAAAAGGGCCGCCTGCAATTGGACTACTTTATAAAATGGCGCCGCTATCCTTTACAGCGACAAGCCAGTAGCCAGCTGCATTAAGCGGTATATCATAAAAGAAAGTTAGCGCAAAGGCGTCCGCGAAGACAAGCCTGCCGATTTATTTGACTTAAACTTTTTGTGATTTTTTTTATTAATAGGCACCGAATTTACATTTTAAAACTGTTCTTATTATAAGGCGCTTTTAAAGCTCTACTTATATTAAGATTATTGAATCCAGTGGCGTCTCAGTGGACACGCCACTGACTTTTATGAAGATTTTGTATATATTTTTTTTTATTAAGTAGCTAATGCTTAAACTTTTCAGTACCCTGTATTTTCTTCGAATCTGCTTTCATTTTCAAATTTCAAAAGATTAAAAGCTACCTTTTAGAATGACTAACCTTGGTTTTATTTTTGTTTTTCAAAAACGAAGCGAGATACAAAAAAATACAAAGCACTAAAAAGTTAAATTTGGTAATTGCCTAATTACAAAAAAAACTTTAAAAATGTTAGTGGCGCACACAATAATATTGGCTGTGTTGCCCACTGAGACGCCACTGGACCCAATACTCTTGATGTAGGTAGAGCTGTACAAGCACCTTACTACATTAAATAGGAATACCAAATTTCATCCAAATCGGTTGAAGCGTTTTTACCATATTTAAAAAATACAGATTTTTTTAACTTTAACGCCTTATATCTCAGAAATGAAGCAAGTTTGGACATATGTTTATTGGAACTTCTTTATAAGAAAGCACCCCCTTAGGTTTCCTATCGCAGTTAGATAACACCCTGTATTTTGGAAAACAAAAATTTAATATTTATTTATTTATGTTTTTTGCTTTAGACTCAGCAGGTAGGTTTGCAGTTTCTTGTTGTGGTATAATAGGTTTGCAGTTTCTTGGTGTGGTACAAGTTCCAAGCCATCTTTTAGATCATTAGTAAAATGGGCAAAACATTGTTTTCCTTGTAAGTCAAGTCAAGGTCAGTAAAGCAACAACAATGGAGGTAAAGGGTTAAGTATAAAAAGAAATAAATGGACATTAGAAACACAAGAAAAATGAAAAGGTAAACTTTCTTTAAATGAGATCTTTTAACAAGCTTTACAAAAATACTACATTTAATATATTATGTATCTTTAATAGTTTCGGAAATAAGGCCATTCAAATCTGGATATAATTATACATCTACAGTCTCAGCAACTATTTTTAGAATTTAGGTGGTCATATTTAAAAAACTATTAAAGATAGATATATCAAATGTGGTATTTTTATAAAACTTTTAAAAGACCATATTATTGGTAACATAATATACAGAATGCTCCATTTAAAAAAGTTTATCCCTTCATTTTTCTTGAGATTTAATGTTTATTTGTTATTTTTTATGCTCAAAAGATAATAGATAAAAAACTACGAGAATTTTATACAGGAAGTGTTTTTTACTTTTCTTGGTTATAGCTTAAAGTGAGTGACAAAGTATAAATAAAAACCCTGTACAAAAGGTTCTTCAATCCGAAATGTTTTTATGCTGGTATTCAGGTTAGACTGTCTCTTTTTCTCACACTGCCTATGTCTTATGTTATTTAGCTAATCCGGTGTGTCTACATTTAAGGTAATTAAATGTACACTTATTATGGTTACAATTTGCTATGCCGTCTAGAATTTCTGATCATAACCTAATAATTTTTATATAACCAAATTTAAATAATTCGATAACATTCGATTTATGCCAAATCATTTTATTTAATGAATACACAAAAATTAGGCAAGCACCAATACACAATAAAATCAATCTGATAATCACACATATAAAAAATATTGGTTTATATTAAAAATTAAGTAAACAATTGCAATTAAGTTTACTATGTATTTAGGCCACCCATTATTAAAATTGTCGATACTCAGCAAGAATCTTAATAGCACGCGGGATATTTTAATAAAAGTGTTTTTTGTTGGTACTTACTTATTTTACCAGTATTAACGGATTTTCTGGATACAGAAGGTACTTGAATTTTATCCGAACCCTTATTAAACAGTTCTTGTTTTTAGCTGAAATTGGAGTTTTTAATTTTTTCACTTTTAAAAAAAAATTACATGTATCTTAAGAACGAAAAATTTGTGGACCCAGGTCTATATAAACTTTTTTTATATTTTTTTAAGGTACAGGGTGTCATATTTTCGTGTGTTTTACGGGGTTTCTGCTTATGAGTGAAGTTACAAAGATGCGGTTTTTGCAATACTGTGCTATTTTTTTGTCAAAACGAAAGATGTCGAAAACAGATTGGTCCTAGCCCCCTTAGTTTCTTCGTTACAGGGTGAATTTAAAAATGTTGTATTTACGGTTACCCCTCGTATCTCAGGTGTCTGATAACTTATCGAAAAGATAAAAACGGGCCCTTATAGAACTTTTTACGCAGAATACAGTGGCGTACTTGAAATTTTTCTTGAATTTACTTTCTTTGAGATATTATCCAAAGTTGCACTTTTTAAATGAAACACCTGGTATGTTTTTTCGACATACTATTGGCTACACTAAGAGCTTTCTAAAAATATAATATAGTCGAGACTTATTTTTGTAAACAGCATAAAAATATGCAATTATTTACTTTTAAACATAGACGGCTTTGGTTTAAATAAATGACAGTCAAATTAATCAACAACAAATAATTGGTCTTGAATTTTTTAATGCTAGTTCCTAGATTATCATATGTCATTTATCTAAAAATATGACATAAGACCAAAATTTTTAAAAATTATAGTAAAGATAATGAAGTAGCTGAAATAAATGTTTTGGCATTTGAAAATACCCCGAGGAAATCTTGCAGACAAATAGAAGAAAATATTGGAGTTTCAAAAACAAATTACCAGTGCGGGTATCCTTAGTAGGAAAAACTCAAGGTTTTGGAGCCAGGAAAATGGACACGTTATTTTTTCCAGGAAACGCAGGAAAGGTTTGGATTCAATGTTTCTTGTTTCATTTTGAGAAGAAGACTTGAATATTGTATTTACCAAGGAAATTTGAATTCTGATTGATACTACAAATCCTTTAAGAAAAAGCAAGGACTATTATGGAAGATATTCCCTTGGTTCAAGTAAATGACAACTATTTCCAACAAGATGGAGCTCCGGCTTTCAGCTCTCACGTGATACAACACTGGTTGGAACAGCACTTTCATAATTAATTTATAGCCACGCACGGACCTATTCGATGGCCATTACGGCTTCCAGACCTCTCAGTTTTAGATTATTTTTGTGGGGATATTTAAAAGGTAAAATATACTCGAGGAGGTATAAAACAATTGAGGAATTAAGAAAGGCCACTGAAAATGCCTTTAGAGAGTTGCGAGCCCGCTTTTTCATAATTGAAAATACTTTAAAAAGACTACAGACGCTATGCCAATAATGCATAAGACATCGTGGTCACTATTTCGAACCGTATTCATAAAATTAGTGGTTAAGTTTGTCTTTTAGGGCTAAGAACAATTCTAGCGTAAAATTGTAATTTTTATCCATTAGGTCGTCTTGTTAATAAATGTTTATAGGATATTTTTGGTGCAAGAAGGCATTTGACGTTGATTAATTTGACTGTCATTAATTTAAACCAAAGCCGCCCACGTTAAAAGAAAATAATTGCATGTTTTCATGCTGTTTATAAAAATAAGTTTTGACTATATTATATTTTTAGAAAGCTCTCAGTGTGGCAATATGACGAAAAAATATACAGAAAATACAACATTTTTAAAATCACCCTGTAGCGAAGAAGCTAAAGGGGCTAGGACAAATCTGTTTGCGGCATCTTTTGTTTGATAAAAAAGTAGCATGCTGCGTAAACCACATCTTTGTAACTTCACTCATAAGCGAGAAACCCTGTAAATCACACAAAAATGGGACACCCTGTATAATTTGCTCTTGAATTAACTAACCAACATTTTGTAATACACTGTATATTTTGAAACTATATTCTAGAGATCTCCATATAGGACATAAATCTACAAAAGCCTTTGTGAGAGAACAATCATAAAGTAATATTGCCGTGTCTAGTCTAGTTTAAGCCAACCTCCGTCTTGCCCCTTATTTGGCAGGATAATATATTGTACAGTGAATGGGTTTAAAGTGGTCTAGCTAAACATTAAATTGAAAACATAGGCTTGTATCCGATATGGTAAAAAATATGGTTCCACTATTGATACCAAACATTATTTCTAATTACATATCGTATCCTAATAATATCCAAGGTACCCTACAATAAAACACCCTGTACATACTCACACTGCATAAAATAAATATTTCTGCAGCTTTAGGGAAAGGGTATGGTAAATTTCTACCCAAAAGGTATAGTTTCCTTATTTTTTTTGACGGCACAGTTTTGGTTCTTAAGGTGTACTTTTTTAAATTTTTTATTTAAAAATACTTAAAACCAAATTCACAAATATTTAAATATTATTGTTACTTTAATATTAGCCTTTTGTACACATTATGTTCGGTTAAGTTTTTTTTCTGAAACAAATAATATAGGACGACCTTAATATTCCTAGCCTTAACTAAATAATATTAAAAGTTATCTCAGTTTCTAAAAAACACATATTTTTAGGAAACGTATACCAAAAACATATTTTTCTAGGTGATCACAGAAAAAACATCACAGGGGCGAAAATTATTCCCGAAAAATATACTTTCGGGTCATCGATAACCCGGTTTCGGCGAGGCGAGGGTCAGCAAGAATTCATACTATCATGTTACGAGTTAAAAAGACCTAGCAAAAATATTTAAAATTTTTTGGACTTATTTCAGAAAAATAAACTACGTCAATCCCTTGTCGTAGTGTAAAAGGCAAACGATATTCACTCTGACTGATTTTTCCAAACCCTACGTTTGAAAATGTGAAGCATAAACCGAGAAAAAATCCCTAAAATGAAACGTAAAAACTATTTTTATTAGAAGGATTTCGTCCGGATGGAATAAAATATTTTTTAAATCCGTGGTATTTCTGCCAGAATTTGTGTACTGATAAGATATCAGCTGCTGTCGTTACTGATGTATAATAATGGAAATCTTTTTTTTTATTTTTTAAAGCTAATTTTATAAAGGCAGTTTAAAATATTTTTTGGTAAAGGTTTTATTAAAGGTGATTTTTACTTGCTCTTTTAAAGAAATAAATGCTTTACTTTCAAAAATAGCAATTAAATTAGAGAAAATTTTAACACACTTTTTTAAATTGTTTTTAACCTCAAGTAATAACAGCACCAATTAAACGTATGTTATCTTGGGACTTTTCTTAGTTAATAACAGATAACTAAAATTAATATAGAGTGCGTTTCAATTAAAACAAGCCACCCATTTAATTCGGTTATTTGTACACTTACTAAAAAGTCCTGAAACAACTTGGATTTTATTTTTAGGGGACACGTTTTGTGTCAAAATTTACTTGTCCAGGCTTATCCTAACCAACATAAACTTCAAAAAGTTTAAATGGGACAGGCGATCAAGTTATACCTTATCCTAAAAAGTCAAATTTTCTCTATAACAGATTTCCGCTTTTTTAAAATTATTTTACCAACCTAAATAACTACTGTTTTTAGCCCCTGTGACTTTTAATTTTCCAAAATATTTAAAAAAGTTGGTAAAGGATTAAATTTGGACAAGTTATTTCGACATAAAAATGTGTCCCCCTAAAAATAATGTTTAAGGAAATTTTTAAAAGTTTGCAAATAACAAATTTGTAGGCAGTGTATCGATTGAAATGCACTTTATAAAAGGTGGTAAATTTTACCAATGCTTTTATTAAAAAAAAAAAGGTATTTTCTAAGACTCTTATTAACGAGATTTTTTTAAGTAGGTATACAATAAATATTAATAAAAATTTAAAACAATCTTTAACTAGGTATACAATAAATAATACAAATTCTCTTTAGAAGAAATAAAACTTGCGATTTAAAATAAAGTTATATCAAAGACAATTATAGTTTCAATATAGACTCCCCGAACTATTCTAAATTTTTGGTCATCAGTTTGGACGCTGGCTTGGCTAAATTTATGAAGCGGCAAATTATACGTACTGTTTACGTATGTACTCGATGGATACCCGCTTCATAAATTCCACAAAGCGAGCGTCCAAGCTGATGACCAAAAATTTAGCATTGTTCTGGGTGTCTATGTGAAACTACAATTCCCTTTGGTTATATTAAATAAATATCAAACACATACAATAAAAATCCTAACAGGATATTTTAAAAATTAAAAAGAGTTGATTAGACTTTTGCACATATTTTATTGGTTTTAAAAAATAATTTTAAATAAAATACCACTTAACAGTTAAACTAATTTATTTATTCATATATTTAGTTTAGGGAAACGTATGATAGTATATGCCTTATTAAATATTCTTAAAAAATGCGATAAGAAAAATAAAGAAAGCGAGGTTGAAGAAAATATGGAAAACGGACCTCGTTTTGGCACTTTAAAAATATTAGGGTTTCGTGACAATGTCCTGAACATCCGGTGTGTATCTCTTTTTATATAAATACCCCAAAATTCCATTTTCATCAGCCTTTGGCTTTTATGGTTATTTACAGCCTGATTATTTCTAAAAATATCGTACAAATTATACACCCAAAAGTGTAATAGAACTGCACAACAAAAGCAAGAATATCTTACTGAATTTGTAAAGTTAAAATTATTAAAAACATATGTAAAATGTGCCTAATTTAATTTTTATAATAAAAAACTTGCTTTTTTAGCATAAAACAACATGAGAAGCTGGAAGTTTTATATATTATTTATAACGAGTATATAAAACCTCCAATTTTTGACCACAAAATACTTGGCACCAATACACATCTTTACACAGGATGTTTCTAATCAAATGCGAAAAATTTTAGGAAGTGACCCCTTGTTGAAAATAAAGGGTAACACAGCCACACAAATTAAAAAAAATCCAGCTCTGAAAGAAAGACCATGGTTTCTTATAGTTTTTGAAGGTCGATTTGACCCCACTAGGTCAGAATCAAGGTCATTTTAAGGTCTAATCATCAAAATTCATCAAAAATAGACGAAAAATCGGTATTTTTATGTTTTTGAGTACGAATCCGGGGTCAATTTGACCCCATCAGGTTATGGTCAAGGTCATTTTAAGGTTAAAGTTTATCAAAAATAGACCACAATCTTAGTATCTTTATGTTGTTAGAAAACGAAGTTAAATCAAATAAACCAAAAAATATTTGTCCTACATAATGTAAGGTTTCATCAAAGAGTCCCCTACCACCAACATAATATATATTATATTATTAACGATGTCGTAAAAATGACTACTAACCAGCTGATTTTTTCTTAATTACCTACATATTATTTAAATAATTGAACGCCCACATTTTCCTATAAATTGCGGGGTACATCATCCTGGCTTTTTAATATTCATCAAATCAACATTTTTAATCACTGCTACTCCTGTATGCTGGCACCAACAAAAATTGTTGTAAGAAAAAAGTTGGGCGTCTCTTCAAAATAAATTAGCTCCTTAGTAATGACTAGTAAAAATGATCCAGGGACCTCTTACTATTGTATTTAAACTACCAAGTAATGTCAAATAAAGACATATTGTAAATGCGTTAATAGGTAACAGCGAATAAATAGATTTTTTTATAAAATAAATTTGTCCGTCCCGGCACGTTATGATTTACATTTAATTTGTTTATTTAAAACTAGCAAGTTTAACGAAAAAATAAAAGAGTTAAAAAAGTTTCTAAATAAAGCAATTTATTTAAACAAAATATTATTTGGCTTTTCTCCAGAATAAAATTATAAAGTTTATTTAAGATTTTAAGACAATTAAAACTTTTATACATTATGAAGAACTATTCTGCTCTTACACAATATAATAAATGTTATTATTACTTTAAAAGAAATAAAATAATTAAATATTCAATTTTAATTTACTTACAATACAAAGGTTTCAATCTATAAACCAAGGTTCATTAGCACTCGGTTGAAATCATTTTAATGAAATAAACTAAAATCTTAACAAGACGCCAGACGACAACTGGGCCAATGGTTGCATCGTAAAAATGTGGTAAACAGTTTACCTAAAATTTACTTATAAACTTGTTAGAAAACTGAAAAAAAATTAAAAATGAAATGTCTATTTTCAGTTTTTTAACAAGTTTATAAGTAAGTTTTTAGGTAAACTGTTTACCACCTTTTGGTAAACTAATTACCACATTTTTGGTAAACTATTTACCACATTTTTGAGACGCAAACCATTGGCCCAGTTCTTGTCTGGCGTCTTGTTAAGATTTTATTTTATTGCATTAAAATGATTTCAACCGAGTGCTAATGAACCTTTGTTTATAGATTGAAACCTTTGTATTGTAAGTAACTTAATATTGAATATTAAAATTATTTTATTTCTTTTAAAGTAATAATAACTTTTATTATATTGTGTAAGAGCAGAATAGTTCTTCATAATGTATAAAAGTTGTAATTTTCTTAAAATGTTAAATAAACTTTTTAATTTTATTCTGAGAAAAGCCAAATAATATTTTGTTTAAATTTAATCTCCTAGAAAACAAATAAAACATAAAAAGGAATCTATTTCTATCTATTTTTTTGAGGTCATTGCGTAAGTATCTTTTTAAATTTGGTTAGCAAAAACGATAGGGGTAGTCTATTTCAACCACTTCCATTATTTCTAAAAAGTGCAAAAATGTTTGGAAAGTGTATTTTTATACAGGGTGTCCGCTAATTAATAGTACACAGAAAGACCACAGATTCCTTATGCCAAAATATAAATATTAAGTCAGACATACCTATATCCAAAAGTTAATAACCAACCAAAAAATACCTTTAAAATCAGCGTATTTGTTATAACTACAACTTTCTTATGATAAAACGAATAATTTAATGTATCCTTTCATATACTTTTGGTTGCAGTAAATCACTTAAAGGCAAATATCTTGAAAACGGTCGCTCGGAGCCATTCTTATAAAGAATACCTTTTTTTG
The DNA here is from genome assembly GCA_014170235.1 of Listronotus bonariensis. Classification (NCBI taxonomy): domain Eukaryota; kingdom Metazoa; phylum Arthropoda; class Insecta; order Coleoptera; family Curculionidae; genus Listronotus; species Listronotus bonariensis. The sequence continues at coordinate 276,452 of JACEGR010000360.1, read as the reverse complement.
TAGAAAGCATATGGCAGTTAACAGGTTTACTTAGATAGTACATATAAACTAGCATAAACTTGGGACGTTTTAGATAAATTTAAATTGTGTAGCCAGCCCTCCATAGTTTACTCAAAAAATATCAAATATTATTAAAAAAATTAAAAATATTTTTTCACTTTGACACTTTGTATCTTCCTTATTATTAACTTTTGGATATACGTATGTTTGGTTTAACCTTAATATGTTGATCTAAGGAATCTGTGGTTTTTCTGTGTACCATTAATTAGCATACACCCTGTATTTGTAATATTTTCGCTTTTGAGCTTTTCGTTTTTGAGCTAAAAATAAAAACTTTATTTTCTGACCATTTTTGTACCGCCATATCTCCCTTATGATTGACTTTTGATCCTATGTTTATAAAGCAAACTACCTTTTTATTTTTAATACGAAATTACCTTTTAAAATTGTTCGCATTTGTTTAAAGACACCCTGTATAAGGCTGTATTTATTGGTAAAATTAGATTTTTATGCTATATCTAACAAAAAATTAAGAAAAAACCTATACATTGAATATAACACATTCTTTGTAAATTTTAAACACTTTATTATAAATGTAGTCATGGCCTTAAAGGTAATTTATTTGAATTCAGTGCTAAAAAACACAAATATTGGGGCATTTATCTTAATGTTGTATTAAAACGTGGAAAGGAAGATTGTACACTTTGAAACTAGTTCCCTCATAAATTTTTTATTTATTTAAAACATTGTGAACCATCTGCTTTTAAGTATAGTATTTTTAGACAACAAACCATTAAAGTGGCTAACTTCTTTTTAATTAAAAAAAAATAAGAAAAATTAACATATTCACTAAGAGAGTACTTTTGTAAGTTCACACTTCTTAAAGATACTGGCTCGAGTACTGACTCTAAAGAAGTTTATATTATGCAATATTTTTTTTGTGAATAAAAAATATTAATAAAATGAGAGTTTAAAACTATTTTTCATATACAGGGTGTTTCTTAAATGCGGTAAAGAAAATTAAGGGCGTATTCCTAAACTAATTTTATGATAAAAACGTTATATGTATAAACGTAGGCCCAGAACTGCTTTGTTTTTAAGCTACACGGTGTTAAACTTAAAAATAAAATAGTGTGAACACCCAGTATAATAAAAGTATACATTTTGAAAATTTTAAAATATGTATGCATTATGGGAATTTTAAAATAAGCACACATTTTAATTAGGTTATATTACCTAATATTGGGATTTATAAAATACAAAACAAGTCATGATATTATGTTAAGGTTTTAAGTTATTGAAATTATAAACTAATAGTAATAAAAATTAAACAAATTTTAAAACAATGACTAGGTAAACAGTATTGAACCACAAACAAATTCTGTATTTAAGCTCAACACTATTTGGAAAAGAGAATAGTAGAATCCTGACTCCAAAAATACTGGGTGTTCCCATTGTCCACACAGTTTAAGGGAAAAAAGGAGGTTGTTTATTTAAAAAGTATTATACTGGTAAAGGTAAAATTTTATTTAGTGCAAAATATAATTTTTATTTATTTTTTTGTGAGTTTAAAGTGTCCAATACCCCATCCGAGTTACGCACACCAGGCGACGTATTTGGTCAAAGAAAAATACGTTGTCACAATAGGTTTTTTATAATATTTCCAATATTCCTTATTTGATCTTAAAAAATTTGGTTATGATATTATTTGCTATGATAAGAAAATAATTAAGTCATAGCTTTATAAGGGGCGTATAGTTAAAAAAAAAAAATCGCTAAATTGCATAATTTTGGTCCATACAGAAAACCTTTGGTATAATTTCCTATAAGCAACTATGTAATGACATTAAATATCCAAATAAATAACGGAAATATACAGTTTACCAATTTTTACTAAAGAAAGTGTTTTCGAAATTATATTTTTTTAAGTTTAACACTCTATATCATGGTACCGAAACACCTGGTAGCCCATGTTCATATAAACCTTTTTTCAATAAATTTGTTTAGAAATACATCCTTAAATTTTCTTGCCGCAATAAAGCAACATTCTTTATACAGGGTGTTAAAGTTTCTATTTTATGTTTGTGTTTTTTAAATATTTTGTTTATTAAAAACATAATTTTTTAATTGTTTTAAGGGATATTTTATGGATAGGAATCAACATTTTTTTTATATTTTTGTTTTAAAATAAAAAAGTAGCCACCAGCAGTTTTTTGCTTTGGTGTAAAATGCCAAAACGTTTTTGTGCTGCGGTATATTATAGCTCAACTGAAAATTTTTGGTTTTCCTATATGCTCTTCATAAAAAGTTATACCTAGTAAATATCGTACCAAGAAACCTTACTACGTACTTCTCTACGGTTCATCTAGGCAACCCCGGAATTTTTCGAAAGTCTGTGCAAAAGCTACTACAAATTCTTTGTGCCAATGAACAATAAAATGCAATTTACTTTAGTTAAAATGTTGGATATTAAATAAAACAAATAAAATGGGTATTTTAACACATGGTGTCTCTTGAAAACGATCAACTTTCTGACTAAGGTAAATTGCAATAAATTGTTAGATTTTGGCCCAAAGAATGTGAAGTAGTATTTTGTACAGACCTTTTAGAAACAACCGGGCGTCCTAGATAAAGCTTAAAAAATTGTTTTTTTTTTTTGTATGGAATAAGATGTTTAATCTGAAATATTTTAAAAACTGTTACCTATTTACTAAGTAAAAATGTTTTTCTTTTCATTAGAACTATAATATACTATATAGTACAGGAAATGAAGCATTTCACCTGGCAATTTTTTGGTCCTGCATGAATCGACTTAAAATTTAAACAGAAAATAAGAAATAGCCCGAGGTAAAAACCTATACCGAACCGAAGGGCGCCAAAACCCTGAAGGTTAACAACAGAAATCCGTTGATAAAAGTAATTCTAAGCAAAAAATGTTCTCTATGTTTTATTCGTAAAATTAACAGTTTTCAGGTTATTTGCGATTAAAAATAATAATTTTTCGATAAAAACAACGACGTTTTTAATTCGCGAATAACTCGAAACCTATGCATTTTAGTAAAAAAAAACTGTAGAAAGCAAAATTGTAGGTTTTAAAAAGATGAACAAAACTGTTTAACTGTTATTTTTATACCACCAATACAAACAAAGATACGGCGTGTTATTGTTTTTTTTCTTAAATGTAAAATTTTATAGATTTAAAGAAAAATAACGGGAAAGTGCTGAATATTTTAAAGAAAACTCATAAAATCTTTTTGAAGTACCTAATGAGGTCTTTATTTTTTTAAGAAGTTTCTAGCGTAAAAATTAAGTAAGTTACGATAGATTTAAGGTCAGTGTTTAAATTATTCTAAAAATAAAATCAAATAGGACAAGCGTGTGATCAGTTTTAAATGCTTAATTTTAGGAAAATTTAAGCCTAGAGTAAAAAACGAATTTTTCACACTTTTTTCTAAAATAACTCCAAAAATACTGGAGATAAAAAAAATAATGAAAATTCAAATTTCAGGTTTTTTAATGACTAACATTTGCTGTGCGTAGGTTTTCTGTACAGTGAATATTTGGCGAGATGCAGTCCTTTAAAACCCCCTATTTACGAACGAGCAGCACCCTTTTCGAGCCCTTTAAAGTCAACCCATTAAAAAACAATGAATCTTTAGTAATTTTACTTACAGAGACTTGTAGCCCTTGAAAACCCCTACAAATTTTTTTTTTTTTTTTTAAAGTTTGTATCAATAAAAACAAAGAAGATACGTTAAAAAAACAATTAATTTTTTCGAATAGGCCACTTTAATACGACATTTTAAATTGCTAAAACTTTTTAGGCGTATTACCAATACATAAATTAAGAAAACTGTAAAATAATAAAGGTTAACTTTAATTGGGGGGTAGTTAGGGGTTGTTTTATTAATTTTTTCGTGAAAAAATTTAGTTACTGTCCTTACTTTTATCATAACTTACTCAGTTTTAAAGCTAAAAATTTCTTCTTTTTTTTTTGATGAAAAGTCTGATAATGTACTTTAAAAAAGGGTTAATAATTTTTCTCGAAAAATGCAGGATTTTCCCGTTATTTGACATTGATTCTATTAAATTTTGAATTTGACAAAGAAAGGTAACAGTTTACACTCCGTATCTCAGTTTGTATTGAGCCGTAAAGATATTATAACAAGATAATTTTGTTTGTCTTTTTAAAACCTAAAATTTTTCTTTGTACAGTTTTTTTTGATTAAATGCATACTTTTCGAGTTATTAGCGAAAAACTCATTAAACATTCGATTTTTGCGTCGAAAAATTGTAACTTGTATACAACAATTTTTGCCCAAAATCACTTTTTCAATCGATTTCTGTTGTTAAAATGTAATAAAAAAATTTACCCCCTAGGGGAGGTGGCATTCACCCACAGGGTTTTGGCGCCTTTCGGTTCGATATAGGTTTTGATCCTTGGGATATTCTTTACCTTTTGTTAAAATTTCAATACAGGACCAAAGTATTGCCAGGTTTTACCTTTTTAGAGCTTCATTTCCTGCACTATGTTGGGAAAAAAAGTTATGACTTTTAGAACATAGGCAAAGTAAAGCAGATGGCTTTTTAACCCAGGGTAAATCCTAAAAAATCTTTTTATATGAAATTATATAAAAACGTTTTTAAAATTAAAAAATATAAATCTAAAAAATAATAATAAAAAATAAATAAATTTAACCCATGGTATCTTTCAACAATCAACATTTCGACCAAGGTTAATTGGGTTAGATCGTTTTATTTTGGCCTAAAGAAATAGTTTGTATAGACCTTTTTCAAAAAGACCCTGTATTAAAAACAAGAAAAGAAAACTTTTTTTTACTTATACTCGTAAATTTTTCTGGGGCAAATTGGGTTAAGGTATTGCTCCATAAAATGGATAACTGACGTAAACGCTTTTAAAATTAGCAATTTTAAAAGCCTTTTCATTAAAATAAAGCCAAAATATGATTTTATAAATTTTGCAACTTTTGCTCTTTTTCCTTTTATTAAATTATTTTTAGAAAAGGACATTTTAACAAAAAGATAATATTTTATAACTCCTATTAAACAAAAAATTGGTTTTTCAAATTTTATGATGCGATAAAAAAAATGCTACGCAAAAAGCTACCTACATAGGTCAGTTTAATAATAAAATTTATTTAAAATAACAAAAAGAAACGCAAACGCAAATAAGATTTAAAAATAGTGTTTTTTTTGTATTCTAACAATCCCCCAATTCTAAAAATGTTAAATAAATAGTAGAAGCATTTAAAAAAATGGCTTAAAATATTACCTTTTAACAAAATCTTCAAAATTTTAGTAAAACTTTAATACTTAAATCTCAAAATATTTTGTTTTCTACATACAAAGGATTACTTATGATGATAGTTCTATAAAAAGATTTCTAAAACTACAAAACATTTTTCACAAGATTCTAAGCAAATTTTGTGTATGTTGCCATAAATTCTATAGCCAATGTCGGGACACCCTAATACACACTATACAGTGTGTCCCAGGATATGTGTTACAAGAGGACAAATGGACTAAAAATTTTGGAATGGTCTTAAACTAATAAATACAGAATTTTACTTCAACTAGAATCATACAGGGCGAGTTATAACTAAAAATATGAAAAATACCCAAGAACTATTTACTTTTATTAAAAAAAAACAAAATTGTATAAGTAAATGTTGTAGAGAATTAAATTTTATGTCAAAATTTGAAGTTAAAGCATAAGAGTAAAAAAATGTAATTTTCAATTTTTACATTACGCATTACAACCTAAAAATGAGCAAGAGAAAGCAAAATTTAAAAGAAAAGTTAATAATTTTAAATATATATCTAATTTTTTAATTCGCTGGCTTTAGCCAATTATTTTAAAAACTGTTAATGCATTATGTAAAAATTGACAAGAATTTTTTTTGCTACATTCCAAAATTTTATGGTCCATTTGTCCGCTTGTAACAGCTATTCCGGGACATACTGTATATGTTTTTGTGTTTTAATGTATTTATAAAATTAAACAGCATTTTAAAGGTATAAAGATACTGCAAAATTGCTTTTACAGATTTTGCAAAGAGTCGATTCCTTTCGTCGGTCCGGTGACTTGCTATTTATAAAAAATTCTCTGTAAATTGGTACTATGGAAAGGAACTGAAAATAAGTAGTTAAATTTTTTACTTAGTTCTAATAAGGGCTCAATAACGGTGACAGTCCCGATATATCGGGACGGATGGCAACCCTAATCATGTACCATATCTAATAGACAAGGGTAGATCATTTTTAGAACGAAAAAAATATTAGTAAAATCGACTCATTATAAATGGTATAAATATAACAAAAATTAAATTAAAAATAAATTACAGGCGATCAGTGGTCGGGAAGGGGTAAGAGGGGATTTAAATGTAAAAATCTTTTTTATCGATTTTAAACCAAATTACAAATCTTATTTAAAAAAGTTTAATGGTTAAGCTCTGGATAAAAAAAAAATCTATTTTTTTTAATTTACCCTTTTTACAAAACCTCAAAATTTAGGTGAAATAATCTAGGTTCTTGGTTTATCTTTTACAAAAGAAATTATTTTTTACGAAATTTAATTAAAAGTTACCTTCCTTTATTTGTTCCAAATATACTGCAATCTTTTGGATTTAAAATATTTATTTTAACACATTATTTTGACTTATTATTAAAAAAGTACCCATATTTTTAATAAAAATTGGCGTGTCTATACATTGGCATTTTCAAAAAAGTCGGTAAGTTTCTTCTTTGTTAAAATCTCTACTTTTCAATGGTGTAAAAAATGTACATTACCAGGGTAAATTTTCTCAGAAAAGAATTTTCCATAGGTCTAGTAATTTTGCCGGAAACCGACAGAATCCGTTTTTTTATCCCTAAAAACTTAACCTCAAATCGCCTGTAGATTATTTTTTCTTTTATTTTTGTTATTTTCTTAACATTTTCAAATAGGAACATTTATCATTGTAACATATTTTATAGTTTTCTTACACCTTTAAAAGGTAAAAATTTTAACGAACAAAACAACCACCGACTTTTGGAAATTGCCGATATTTTGACACGTGAATTGTCGATTGAATATCAAGGTATTTTTTTAATATTAAGTTAAAATGTTGTAAAAAAATAATATTTTAAACCAAAAAAGTTACGGTGTATTTGGGACATGCAATATAACGTTGTTACCAAATTTTTGACGGTAATCAAGAAAATCCGTATTTTATATTCTAACCCCCTTTCCCTCTTCCTGACGTTAAGTCGACCTAATTTATTTTTTCTATAATTTTTGTTTTATTCTCTACCTTTTTCAATGGGTTTCATTTTACTACTTTTTTTTCACTTTTAGCTTTGTTTAAAGGCTTCGGCACTGTTCTATAAGAGCTTTTGACACATATAATGTTTTTTGTCAAAAATGAGGTATTCATACAAAAAAATGTTAAATAAATTTGCTATAAAATCCTTTATAATTTTATTTGGAATAAAATTTTTGGTACACAGGATTTACTTTAACTGAGTTATTAAGGGGTTTTAAGAAATATTATTACAAAATCATAGACAACAATCAAAAATATGTTTTTTTTTTTTAATAAAAACCCCTGATTTATAGTTTTACTTTATTTGGCATAAAAATTAAAAGTAAGTTTTTGTAAAGTTTTCTGTTTCTAAGGGTTCAAGTTCTCAAGATATTTTCAGTCAATTTTTTTATTTTATTAATAATCTGCAGGTTTAAAGTTAAGCTATAGTGAATTCTTAGTTGTCTATAATGGCGTTGAATTGACTCGGAATTACATAATAATATGTTGGGTGCAGCTTATTATGCCAATAAAATTATTTAATTAAAATTTTAACTTTCCCTTAGTCCTCGGCCACGATACTAAGCGTCAGCGGCCAGCGCTGAGCGGCAAATGTGGGAGCGCTGTCTTTGATCTTTTTGCAAGAATAAAACAAATTGTTTATTTTAAGTCATTTGTTTTAAAATATCGCTAAAAATAAACTCGAAAATAAAAACTGTTTGCATAATTTCTGTTGTTTTCTGGATAACTGCGAAACGGCTGCAAATATTTACATTTTTAAAACAGAATATGGTTAAGCATAAAATTTCGCAACTTTGCCCTAATTTACCCAAACCTGTATCTATTACCGTTTCTGAGATCCTAATGGTGCCCATCGACTTTGTATTACCCTGTATAACCTATTTCTGTTTTCATTTTATAAATAAAGCCGTAGAAAATTTAAAAGAAAACATGGTTCATTCTGTGTTATTTTAAACACATTTTATTTTATTATCTAGCATAAGTAGGTATTTTAAAAAATGCCATTATACAAGGTGTGTCAAAAATTTTGAGGTACTTTTTAAATTAAATAAGGCCTTGACTTTAATTTTTTAGGCAACCCTATGGCGATACCTTTGTTAAAACACTATTAATTTAAATAGTTATTATCCGGTAAACAGGTGGCGTAGCTACTATGGGGCTAGGCGGAGCAGGGCCCCGGGGCTCTCAAGCTCAGAAGATGCCCTTTGGAGTGGAGAGCCCTCGGGCTAAGTACTTGAATACTGAACACAAAGACGAAGAAGACATTTTTTTGCTCTTAAAATATGTTTGGGTGGTCAATGATATTTGCAATTTGTTGGGGCCCTACTTTAGTATTTTGCCCCAGAACCCCTGCTGACCTAGCTACGTCACTGCAGATGGCTGTAGGTCGCGTCTTTTTCGGACCTTTTAGTGTATTATAAATAGTTGAAAAAAGATGATTCAATATATGAATGACATAAAGAACCATTTTAAAATTTAAATTTATTTTAATTGGATAATTTAAATTTCATATTTTAATAAGGGCACAAAAATTCACTTAGTGCAAGGATAAGTACTCTTACAGGGAACAAACGGTCCAAAAATTTTTGAATTTTAAAATAACCTTTTTAGAAACCTGGTCGCATATTTTAAAACTAAAGTTTTGCCCTAATTGGAAATTTACAGGAACAGTTTAAATTAAAACTTCTATTTAGCCGTGGTTTTAAAATATTTAATATTAATATACATTTGGCGATAAAAAATATTTAGCGACAGCAAGCAAACGTTCAGATACCTGGTATGCGGGCATGTTTCAAAAAGTTGTTAAAACAAATTAAGGGCTGATTTTGGAACAGAGAATATGAAAAAAGTTCTATATAAACGTGGATTCGCAATTTTTTTTCAAGATATAGGTTGTTTAAATTTTCAAATACCTAACTAAACTTACAACTTGCATTTTTATATACACAATTTTACAATTACACATTCATTGGCGTTCCGTTTTGCCGCTCGAAACGCCTCTGGACTATTTAAATGTGAATAAGTTAGTAATAAATCACTTCCTTAATGCCATAAATGACATTGGCAAATAAAAACCAAATTGGGTAAATGATACACACACACACACACACACATTAATTTCATAACATTGTAAAATGTATTTTTTCTCCTAGTGACAAAATCTATATTTAGTCCCGTTACACATAAGACGTACGAACGCCCTACGCGGTACCCATGACAAAAGTTTTGCAAAGTGCAGCAAGTAAAGAAGGGTCAAAATTTAATTCATTCTGAAAACGATGCCGCCAAGTACACAAAAATTGATAAAGTTAGGAAACCCTTTTGTAAACAATGATTTATTGCAGCAAAAAATATTTAACTCGACGAGTTTCTAGTACCACGCCACGTGCCACCGGTTTTATAGTAGGCAGAGGCGAAATAAGAGAATGTTTTGTAAGTAGGTGATACATGTTTTACCAATGTATTTTTGATTATTTTTCCAAACATATGTAATCAGGCTCTGTCCGAGGCTATGTGCACTCGAAAAGGTTTGTTTACTTTATCATTTTTGTGTACTTGGCAGCATCGCTTTCAGAATGAATTAAATATGGGCCCATCTAGAAAAGGTTACATTACTTTCAATGCATCAGGGTCCTAATTCTCGAGCATAAGAGAACGGACTCGATCACATTGCCAAAATGATCGTTCACTTCTCGGGCTGTTTTTCCTTAGGTCAAAAAGGAATGACATAGCCAAATAATAAAATAAACTAAAAATTTAAAATGTTCTAAAATTTAATTTTGACCCCAAGCGATGAGTATAGAGTATGTATTTAAAAATATAAACCGCCATTTTTTTGTATTATTTTTTTAGCAAAGTAAAAACATACCATTCTCTTTGGCTTTACTTAAATGACTTTTTTCGTTTAAGGTAAAGTAAACATATATTTTTGATTTTTTGCATTGTAAAAAAGCAAATAAATAATAGGTTTTCCCCACGACACTCGGTTTTGCAATGGTTAATTTCTTATAATATTTTGAGTATAATTTTACCAAACAATAACATGTTAACATACAGTGGCACCCAAAAATATTCGGACACAATACTTATATATATTTGAATATTAAAAAACACAGAAAATATTAATTACAAATTATAAGTTTATTTGAAAAATAATTATATTTCTTCAGTAAGTTAACAACTGAGCATTTAAATGATTAATAAAAAAACAGTGAGATCAATATAAAATAGTGAACGGCAAAACACAAATTTTTTAGTAACAAAAATATTTGGACGTGAAAATAAGAATATATTGTTTAACAATAACAATAATTTAGTTTGACCCCCTTCTTTAACTACTTCTTGTTAACGTCTACAAGTCATTATTAAATTCTAAATATGATTGCTTTTAAAATATTGACCAATGTTCGGTTTTTTTTTCATGAAACATCCTGTTTAGAAAATTTGGTCAAATTAATTAGCATAATACTTTCTATCCTATCCTATAAGAATTTATATGCCTCCAAAGTCGGGTAAGTGATCCATAAAATCACTATATTCACTTATAAAAGTTAATTACAAGTCCTTACTTTAGTTTAACCTTTCTAATGTCCTTTGGTTATCTTATTGGTAACCGTATAAGTACGTAATGAAAAATACCAAAATTTTAATACAGTAAATAACTTAATCACTTAATAGTTAGAAAACTTATTCTAAAGAATAAAAAATTAGATTCGTGAACTGACCTTTTTTTTGTACTTTTATTTATTATTTTAAATTTTGCTCACTCGTCAAACATTAAATTCTAAACAAATTTTTAAAACATATTATCAGTTTTCTAAAAATACCGTTTTAAAATGTATTAAATATATATTTTGTTCATTTGGTCTCGTGTAAAAAATATCCTGGGACAGACTGTATGACGTCATCACGATTAGTTTGTATTACACTCTAAGGAAATGTATATTATTTAATACAGCTAAAGACTTCTTAATTTGTTAAACACAATAATTAATTACCAATCATTTAAATAAAGCCTTACCTTAAGTCCTAAATAAATAGTATCTCTACTAAGTATAAACTCTTATTAATATAATTACAATTTTACAAAAAAAATGGGACTATACCACAAAAAAAGAAATTTATACCAACTGTATTTAAGTTCAAAATTTAAAAAAATCCGTGTAGTTGTTAGCAAAATTTATGCCATAAGATTACACTGGTAAACAAGATTTTTTAACTAAAACTGGTAGGTAATTTATACTTACCCACCTACCCTCGTTAAAAATACCGGGTGTCAACGACCCTATTAGACAATCTATATATTCTAGAGTATTAGACATATCAATATGGGACTTGGTATAGAAAGAGGAGAGTTTAGGCATATTTCTTACTTTTTGGTAACTTCCGGTGTAACCGAAAATGACTTTAATTTTGAATTTTTAAATGGAACACATCTTTATATTTTAACATTTTTGGATTCCTAAAAAAATTCTAAATAGCAATTTGACATTTTCAAAAGTTTTAACGCCTAATTTATTTTGTTAAAAGCCATTTGGAGCTTTGCATCTAGGTGACTGATCGCACACATTCGTCAAAAAATCCTTTATTTAAAAAGTGCTTGTTCAAAAAGGTTTGCTATTTAAAAAATAATAGTTAGACACGGAAATGTCAATTTGCCAAATTGTTTTATTTCTATCATTTATATTAGCTACTTAAACTTTGCGATTGTATTTATCTAACATGACCTAGAGTCACTAGATTAATTTGTACCCAATCATGGTCACCTAGATGCAATATTAAAAATGAATCTAAAATAATTAAAGGAGGCTTAAAAACTTCTTAAAATGTCACATTAAAATTTACCAAAATTGTGGGAGTTAAAAAGGTGTCAAAATATACAGGTTGTTCCATTTAAAAATGTAAAATTAAAGCCATTTCCGGTCATATCGGAAGTGACCGGAAAGTGAAAAATATGCGTAAAGAAAGCGCCAGAGATAATTCATTTGTCGGCATACCTTTTGAAATAAGACTGTGCAGGAGCGGACTCAAAATATTTTTAATTTTTCTTTAAATAAATAAGTTTATTTATTTTGCTATTTTAATTTTATTTGTAAGGTAGATAAAATATTTGATAACGATGGGAGAACAAAGTCTAGCGAGTTGACAACCGTTTCCGTCAACTCAAACCAACCACCTCTTTATTTAACAATTTTTCCCAATTGTTCAAAAATGAGATGACAGAAACATATATAATTTGAAGATAACAAAACAAAATATGATATATAGTAAATAAAGATTTAAAATAATATTAAAATCACGATTTAAAGGAATTTGAAAAACTTACCGACTAAGTCACTGGGTCACTAACAATCTAGTTCTTCTAAAGATTCATCAAGTTCTTTGTCATAATCGTTTTCTGAATTAATTATAAAGTGATGCCCCCCCATTCAACACAATTTGGCTTAATTGTCGATATTCGTTCTCGCACGAAATGTTTTCTTTTAAAGTTTTTCCAGTTGGATTTTGAAATGTTACATTTCACAAATCTTCAACACTTCTTGTTTAATTAGGTCGACAACTCTTTTGTCAAATTTTGAAAAAGAATATGCGCGACGAATTCTTTTTTTTTTTTAATTGGCCTCATATTAGTTCTATTGGGGTGAAAATGCAAAAGTAAGGAGGTAATCTTAAAACTATATGCCCATTTTGTTTAGCTGTTTGATCAACAAAAATGTTCCATTTCTTAACTTTAAGAACTTCCAATAAGTATTTTTTGTATAGTGTTCTTCAAAATATAAATAATTTTTAATTAAAAACAACTAAATTTCCCGTTTTGTAGAGGAATTATCTGGAATTTTATAAAGTACTCTGGAGTGATATGAGGCGTTATCTATAACGCCAACGCTATATTCGGTTTTAAATTTGGAAGTAAAGTATATTCGATCCATTCTTCAAAAATATCGGACTGCATATTTTGTTGTCGTCTTCAATTTTTTTCCACATAATTTCAATGCATTTTTAACCCATTTGTTAGATGGTACCCCTTTTAAATGGCAACGCCCATCCTTTTTGGCAGTATCATGTGTATCGTACCACGTTTCGTCCAAATAGTATATTGGTCGGTTTTGGGATCTGTATTTCATTATTTTTTCTAAATACTTGATTCGCAATTGAACTATTCTTCTGCTCTCCATGACAGATGCCGTTTTGTCTACAACCTTAAATTTAAATCCAATTTTCTTTAGCCATCGACGTAAAGTCGTTTGGGGACAAGGCTTTTCCAACTGAACAAGGCTTTTATAAATGATTTTAATTGTTGGTAGTATATTTTGTTTATATTTTTCGTAAATCGTATTTCTTAATAGCTTAACAGTAGCTAGCATCAAGATTTTTTAATTTACCTGCGTCAGTCCTCCACCTTTTTGTATTCCACATCTAATAATTTGGCACATTGTTGAATATGTAACTTCACTTAACGAGGCGGCCTTTTTAATTAAACTTCACTTGTCTTTATAACTAGGATCTTTTTTTTATTATTATTGTACACATTAAGACAAATTTTCTTTGCTCGCTCATTAAGAAACAAATGTGTTTTCCTTAAAGGTACAGATTCGCAAAATTCTTTACCGGAGAGTGTACTGATATAACTCTGAGTATCAATTTCACAATAGATAATTTTGATTTTCCCAGGGGCGAAATATATTGCTTTAAAAATAAATACAATCTTTAAAACTAACAATTCACTTAACCACATTTTAACATTTGCACCGACACCCTTAAACTGCTAAGTGTAAATAGAAATAAAAGTTACAAGAGAGTTCAACAAATAAACACAATTAAATAAAACAACTAATTAAATATTTAAAAAATCTATAACTTAAATGACCACTTGAAACACCGATTTCCGCACAATCGAGATTTGCGTCTGCAACAAATGCAAGTCCGACTCAGTAATTCGATGGAAACGCCCGTGACAAAAAACATTTTACATTCTTTAGCTAGCCTAAAGCTCTAACCGTCTCCCATCTCTTTTTAGCAGAGCTAGTAAAGAAAGATAGACACTGACCGCTTATCTTGCCGCCTCAAACGAATCCCTTAACGACAGGTGCCTGCTCAGCTATCGTATTTTAGCCTATATTAGTCCGGGTAAATATGTTTAAAATATAATATTAACGATTATTGATTTTCGCTTAATATCATGTTTTTATTTGTTTTGGTAAAGCAGGCACTTTCTTCATACAAATGATTTATAGTTAAGTAGATTTGTATTTATTTCTTAGAGTATTTATAGCAAAACAACTTAGTTTAATTATTTGCATAATAAAACCTAACACATCTGGACTAATCGTCGGCGCTTTTGAAGAATGTAAACAAATGAAATAATGCTGGCTATTTCTATAAACTCTCTTGTTATCATATCATTTAAATATATCAAGTCTCATTTTAATATGTCTAATGCTCTAGAAGTTATGGCTTATCTAATAATGTTGTTGACACCCGGTATATAAAAGTTTTTGTGTTATCACACTTAGTTTTTTTTCTAACAGTGACATAATCAAAGAAAAAATATGTGTTACGCTTATTGTTATACCGTACAATTTCCAAGTGTACCAAAAATTTGGGTAAATTTCTTGTGACAAATAAAGATTTGATTAAAAGACCTTTTAACTACCTATAAAAAGTGCCTAAATATTAACCTAAAATTATGTGGAAAAATTCGTATTCTGGACCTTTTCTTAAAACTCTGTTAGCAGTCAGTAATAAGCATGGTAAATAATGTCAAAGTCATAAAATATTTTTTTTGCTATTATGTTTGCACAAAATAATATTATTAGTATTTTTAATTTAAAGTTTACAATAAAACCTTATGTAAGAAAAAGAAATCCATCTTTTTTCGATAATAACAAAAAGTTTAATAATTATTAATACCTTTTACGGAATGACTGTGGTTAGTTTAAACTACTGCCACTTATAACAAAACTGCATTTAAACTTTTTTTGGTATACTCCAAATCGTTATTACTATTAAAAAGTATAAAAAAAAACAAAATGTGTTTTAACCGTTTTTATAAAAATATTTTTGGAGAAAAATAGCTCTTATTTTTTTCTGAAGCATTTTATTGTTTGGGGTGTAAAAGAGATTCTTTTTCTTTATAAAAATTTGTTAACAGCAAGAATTGTTTCTTCAAAGGTTTTTTTTATGAAATTTAGTTTTTATAAATAAAAATATTTCTGCCATCTGCTAAAGATATTTTGTAATATATTGTTTTTTTAACCGTTTTTATTTTAAAATTCTCCTTTTTAAATTTTAATATTTTGGCACAGTGATTAATTTTTTCAGTTAATTTTAAGTGTTTGTAAGCAGCATTTTAATAATCAGTTGAACTTTTTAGTTGAAAAATGTTATTAATTTCTATTTTTATAATATATCCAGTTGAAGTTGGATTAAAAAGTGTAGTATCTAAAAAAATATATGCAAGATGTTACAAATTAACTAAAGTCTTAAACATAATTATTATTTTTACTATGTCATATTAACCAAATGAAAACTAAATAATAAAGAAAGCCGTTAAAAGATCATTGGCACATCTGTAATTAAGGTTGTAGAAAACAAGCCTATTTTTTTTAAGTTTCTAAAATGTTATTTTTGGAATAATTATTGACATACCTATAGGCACAAATATATATAATATGCTCCGCGGACAGTTTCATTGACTGATTCATTCTACATCCTTTTTTGTTGCCTTCCTGGCTGATATGCCTTTACATATGGCTTATATGGTATAGTCAATTTTTACTGTTAAAGGGGCATAAATACAAAGGCTTCCTTTTTTCTACTATGTACTTACGGCATGACGTCTAATAATTGTCCTGGTTCTGCCCATTATTTGGGGGCCCTTTATAATAGTCAATTTTTTTATTTTTTATTCAAAAATTGTATGGAAAGAAAGTACTTTAAAAATAAAAAAGATGACTGAGAAAAAGTTGTCTTAAAGTTAAGTCATTTATTTTAAAAGCTTAAGTTAATTTACAAAAAAATGTTTTTATAAATATTTACAAGCAGTTTTAACATTGAACAGAAAAAAATGTCCTTTAGACTTACCGCGGCTGGTTTTTGTTGTTACCCAATATAGGTTAATGAAGTTAATAATATGTTTACTTTCTTATTGTTTTTATAAGCGTGAGCCATTTTTATTTAACAAAACACCCACAATTCAGTAGCGCTTCGGTTCAATAGAAGCCTTTATGGGCTTGGTACATTAAACAAAAAAAACTTCAAGCATTTTTATAAAAAAAAATAAGAACTGGCTAAAAGACTGCTCAATTATAAGCTGCTTTCATGCACCTGTCCTGAGCTGACAATTTTTTTTAGGGGTTTTTTGGTGTTGGTAAAATATTGGGTCCATGTGACAAAATGGTTTTGTAGTGTGCCTCTTTTAATTATAGGCCCTTGATAAAGTAGAAATTCAGCAACGAAACGTTTTAATAAATACAATAGTAGTAATTTTTGACCTGTCCCCATCCCGCTATACTACTTCAATTTGTTTTTTAAAGGGATGCTATAAACTAAACCTCAATATAAAACAATAAAACCATAAGAAAACTAAACTCTTACGGCACAGCAAAATAAATAATTATAAAGCTTTGATAAACTTTTAACTAACTATTAGTTGGCGCAGTTTAATAGTTTTTATAAGCATTACCGTAGGATGGAGGCATCTACCTCTACAATAAGTAAAAACCGCCGGTAATAGCAAACTAATTTTAATTTTCAGCGGTTTTCATATACGTAAATAAATAAAACCACCGAACGGCGTCTTTTTTCTTATAATTTAGCAAGACCGTTAGCAGTCGTATGT
Organism: Listronotus bonariensis; assembly: GCA_014170235.1. Classification (NCBI taxonomy): domain Eukaryota; kingdom Metazoa; phylum Arthropoda; class Insecta; order Coleoptera; family Curculionidae; genus Listronotus; species Listronotus bonariensis. The sequence goes on along the minus strand of JACEGR010000360.1, from coordinate 259,286 downwards.
GCCAAAAACTAAATAAATGTGCCTTAAAGATATGGTTCAAAATTACCAAGGTGAAAAATTTCAAGTCTGATTTTGTGAAAATAAATTTGCAAGCTATAATCATTATAATCATAGTAAGTAGTTTAAACTATCAGTTAGCTTGTAATTAAAAAGTAGCCCAAATAACTAAGCTAAGAATCTAGTTTTTTCTAGTAATTTCGTGTTTTTAACAGAACTTTCGCTACAAGCAGCCACTTCGAAAACGGTTTCCAAAATTTAATAAAATTTGAAAACATATTTATTCCTATTTCTTTTTTTTATTTTTAATTTAGGTAGTAGAATAGGTCAATATAATTTAATAATAAATTTAAACATTTATTAATTACATTGTGAACACCCTGTATAGAGGGTATATGGGTTTTAATAATTTTAATATTTATTTTATTATTTCGGCATTAAAGAAATCACATCCAAAAAATTAAAACAAATAATCAAAATATAGTGCAAGGTTTTTTGTCACTAAACAATAACAGAGTCTAGGTCATATTATTTTATCCAGGGTCAACTACGTGCTAAGTCACCAAAATACTAAGTTCAACTTGGTATATATACAGAAATTGTCCTAATAATGGGAAGAAAGAAATTAAAAAAATATATTAGATAAGAAGTAGGTAGTAAAAGTGAAGTCCAGTATAAAGTTAAAGTTTTAGTTAAGCCCGTACGGGCTACCCCTAGTGGGGGTATGCCCGTACTAAATTAAGTTAGTCAAATAGGTTAAATTAGTTTTTAAAAAATGCGAAGTTGGTTTTTGTCCACCAGTCTCAAAGTCCCAAGAAGATAGTTCCATATGGTATATTTGTCCAAGTGACGTAAAATGGCCCCTTTGTATTTCAAAACATACGTCACATATGGGGTGACTTAGCACCTTGTGGACTCTGAATAAAATAATATGACCTAGACTCTGTTATTGTTTAGTGGCAAAAAACTTTGCACTATATTTTGGTTTATTTGTTTTAATTTTTTGGATGTGATTTCTTTAATGCCGAAATAATTATATAAATATTAAAATTATTAAAACCCATATACCCCTTATACAGGGTTTTCACAATATATACATACAAAATTCCCTAAAAGCATAATATACTGGGAAAAAAATTAAAGTTACTTTATACTCTTATAATCGCTAAATCGTGCGGAAAAAATGATCACAAATTCCTGAGGCTAAAATATTATGAATAAACTCAACTTACATTAGTCCAAAAGTGGATGGATTATTTGAATTTAGTTTCTTATAAATAGGTTAAATTGAATTGTTTACGGTTTCCTAAATGACCGTTCCTAAGTTGACGATTTCAAATTTACGCGCGATTTTTTTTTACAGCGACCATCTGCTACGGTAAAGGTAAAATATTTGGTGTATTTTTGCTATGTGATTTTTTTTTTTTTTTTTATCTTTGGACAAACCACGAAGGCTAAAAGCCTAAATACTAACGTACCGTGGGTGTCTTAAGCGAGGTAAGAGGGAGTTTGTTGACACGGGACTTAAATACTTGAAGATTTGGGGGAAGGAAAGACCTCCGCGGGCAGCAGGTTCCACAATCTAGAAACTCTAGGGATAAAAGAACGAACAAAGTGAGAAGTTCGGGGCCTGTCCAGTTGGACCGTATAGGGATGCATATGCGCGGAACCACGAGTTTCTCTGTTGGGAACCGTGAGTGGAGGAACTATACTGGTCAATTCTTCAGAGCAGAAGCCATGGAAGTACCTATAAAAAGCGATAAATCGCCCACAGCCCGACGATGGGCAAGAGAGGGAAGCCTTTCTGTAAGTGAAGGATCATTAATGAGACGAACAGCTCTTCTTTGAATAGAATCAAGAATGCTCAGGGTTGTTGGGGACGCCATGCCCCAGATATGAGAACAATATTCCAAGGGAGGTCGGATTTGGGAAACATATAAAGTGTATAAATTAGAAGCGGAAAATACTTTTAGCTCGAAAGAGAAATCCAAGCTTTTTTGAAGCTGCCGTGGCTATAGATACAATGTGTTTATGCCAGTTAAGGTTACTTTCAAATGTGACGCCCACGAGATTGAAGGTGTCTTTGCTCTGTAGAACTTGGCCGCTCATAAGTAGAGGATGAGTATTTGATGACTCTTTTCGCGACAAGGAACATGACTGTGTTTTGGATGCATTAAAATGGACGAGATTTTTGGCGCCCCAATCCAATATTAAATTAAGATCCTGAGAAAGAGATATCTGCATCGCTCTGCGTTTATTTTCCAAGTCAGGTTTAGTGATGGGTTTAGGAACCTGAAAACTGGAGTGAAGGGTACTATCGTCGGCGAAACTATGAATGGAATTAGTTGTGGACGAGAGAAGGTCGTTGATGTGAAGAAGAAACAATGTTGGTGCCAGAACTGAGCCCTGAGGGACTCCAGCATTTATTTGGTGAAAGCTTGAAGAATGGCCGTCCACAATAACTGATATACGTCGATCAGATAGATAACTAGAGAGCCAAGTACAGAGTTTAGTTGAAAGACCATAGGAGGGAAGTTTATTAAGAAGTGCTGCATGCCAGACCTGGTCAAAAGCTTTGGATATATCAAGAGCAACGATCTGGGACTCACCTAGAAACTCAAGAGACTTATTCCAACAGTGTGATACGAAGGAAAGAAGATCTGCTGTAGATCTTTTGTGGCGAAATCCATACTGCCTGTCGTGCAAAATTTTGTGTTTTTCCAAGTACTTAAGAATTTGTGAATTAATTAATTTTTCCATTACTTTACAAAGAACTGAGAGAATTGAAATTGGTCTATAGTTAGATGGAAGCGATTTAGATCCTTTCTTGGGAATAGGTTGAACACGTGCAGCCTTCCAGCTCTCCGGAAAGATACCTGTGTCGTAAGAAATTCGAAAGAGCCGAGTTAAGATTGGTGCAAGTTCTGGAGCACATTTTTTTAAAACGATTGCTGGTATGCCGTCCAGCCCAGACGATTTCTTGGTGTTAAGGGAGGAAAGGATACGCTTAATGTGTTTTACTTTAAAAATAATATCGGGCATTTTATGAGGAACTGGGGTAATCGTTGGAATTGGATGATTTACGGGAGGGTCAAGGGTTGAATTGGCAGCAAATTGTTTGGCAAATAGTTCTGCCTTCCCTTTAGCAGTAGAAATAATTTCATCTTCCAAAGTTAGTGGTGGAAAAGAACTGGCACAAAAATTCCTACTTATGTTTTTCGCAAAGGACCAGAAGGATTTGCTACCATTTGAGCAAGAAAGAACTTTGTTTTTGATACGATTGTCGAAGGAGTCTTTGGCTTCAGAAATTGTTTGATTGTAGTAGTTTCTTGCTTCAATGCTGGCCTGTCGGTTTTCTGGACTAGGATCCTGTAGAAAGTTCTTGTGAGCCTGAACTTTTAAAGTTCTGGCTTTTTCACAAGATTTGGAAAACCAGGGTTTGTTATTGGATTTTTGGGGTTTTTGATGGTGTGTGGAATATAGGTTTCAATGCCCAATTGAATTGATTCAGTAAGTTGATTGCAAATTTGGGAAGGATCACGAGAAGAAAAGCAGATGGAATTCCAGGGGTAAGTGGCGAAGAAGTCCCTTAGGCCATCCCAGTCGGCTGAGTTGTAGTGCCATACGGTGCGTGGTGGCATGTATTCATTTACCTCGGGATGTGCAGGGTAAGATATAGTAACTAAGCCATGATCTGAGCGACCTAGGGGTGCTGTGACAGATGTTTCATAGAGTTCGGGGTTTGTAGTAAGAAAGAGATCTAGGGGATTTGAACTATGATTTGGGACTCTAGGAAAGTAGGTGGGTTTCATAATAAGGTTGGTAAGAGAGTTACTGACTGCGAAGATTTCGGCTGCTCTGCCTTGGGGGTCAGTTTTTGAAGAGCCCAGCCAATCCTTATTATGGACATTGAAGTCGCCAAGCACGATTACTTCAGCCGATGGAAACTGAGAAATTATGCTATCGATCTTTGTTGAAAGAAAGTCAAAGAATTCGACATAGGAATTATTAGATGGGGACCGGTACAAACAGCAGATAAATTTAGTTGAAGACCTAAGGGAAAGTTTGAGCCAAAGGATATCAGGCCTACCCGATTCAAGATTAGAAACTCGAGCACAAGCCAGATCGTTGCGGACGTAAGCACATACGCCACCATGTGGGCGGAAAGACGAAATAAGTTCGTAGCCTGGGAAGAGAAGGTGGCTGGTTGAAGATTTAGAACTTATTTGTGTTTCCGTTAGAAACAGTATGTGGGGCTTAGATGACTGAAGGTGATGGTGAACGGAGTTTATATTGGTGTTAAGCCCACATATGTTTGCAAAAGAAATTAAACTTCTCGATGAAGGCCTCCCGGATGCACCCTCGCCCGGAGATCCGAATGGAGGGGTATTTTACCTCCGGAATATTTTACTTCCGGGTGTGCCGCCATGTGATAGGTTAAAAGGTGTTTTTTTATTATTATTTTAAGCTAATAAATGCATTTTCGCGATGATGATATGTATTGATGTACGCTTCGTAAATAACGAAACAGAAGGTTTTTAACCTTATTTAAATTTATTAGGTGTACAGTACTCTAACAGACGGTTATATTTTGGTTTATCGTTACACCTGACACCTAAAAGTTGCAGTTACTATATGTATTTTATTTAGGCCCAGCTACAACTGAGTTCACTGAATGGTAGATAAATGTCTGGACAACACATTTTTGCAAAAATCCATGTAAAAATTAACATTTTTTTAAATGTTTTGTCTAAAATCTAGTAAACTAGGTATAAAAAAGTGCTGGTCATATAAGCAACAGAGAATGTTTAATTCTGATAAATTTTTAACCGGGGTATACACGGTCATGCAAAACTGCCACATCTGGCTTGGCATGCGACTTGCTGCAGGAGTTTGATTTTTCCGGGCGTGCGTCTTGCAAACTTGTGCATGTGTAAGACATGTCAGTTACCGTTTCAGTTTAGGAACGTCGTTTACGGGGTTATATTATTGGTTTTGAGTTAACAAAATTGCTATTTGGCGCCAGGAAGATGTATTGCGTGATTTTATAAATATGTAAAGTCGGTGCATTTAGTAAAGAAGCCACCGACGTCATCATTATCTACGCGAAATCTTCTGTAACTCTCTTTTAATCGCGGTTTCGAAGGCTTCGTATCGTTACCTTGAAAGTAGGCATTTAAAAGATTGGATAAAAAAAAATAAATACGGGATGAGGGAATAAGAGAATATTTTGCCCAGAAAATGATGACGTCGGTGGCCTCTTTACTAAACGCGCGGACCCTACCAAGGTTATTCATGCTTTTGGTAAGTTAAAAGTAATGAATACATTGACAAAAATAAAACAAATATTTTTGCTGAATTACGATTATGTTCAAGTTGATCACACCACCAGCTGCCAAAACTGACGCTAAACTGACAGGTACATCTGAATCGTGTGTATCAAAAGCTTTATTTGACATTTGCTTTTATGTAAGTGCGTTTCAGGTTTGCATGACCGTGTATACCCCGGTATATATTTTTTTATTTTTGTTTTTACAGATTGTTATTTGGGACGTATGTATTCACGAAATTACTTTTTGTATATATAATCTTAAATAATCTAAAATTAGGTAAAACAAATCTTTGGAGTCTATTGTGTAGTGTCGAGATAAAACTAATTTATTTTATTATTTTACTATATTTACTTTGTCAATAAAAATACGTTCGATATAATTTATTTGCTTTCAAAGCCATTTCCCCACCTTGGTGATTTTAAGCCATTAATGTAAACATATTTAACATACACAATCACATTGTATTGTAAGTGGAAAAAATGTTAAAAGGCAATTAAGTTACACTGCGATGTGGTTACTCATTAGCACTCGACTGGAGTTACAGTAATAATAAAAGCCAATTTTCAATACTATTTAAAGGGCATTAATGGACGTATTGCATTAGTTACAAAATTCCAAATTTAATAGGTTTAAAAACAATCTTTTTAGAGCCAAACAGGAAAACAGCGTAGGTATAGGTTGCTGTAATGTAATAAGAACCTTGTTTTACAATATTAGAATTGATTTTTTTATCACTTTAAGTATATGTCGTTGGCGTAGGCAAATGGTTTTAGGTAAATAATTTTTGTCCAGGAAAATACTATTTGCTTTGGCAAATAGTACCTTTTATTTTCAAATACTAATTGCCTATGTAAATGCTATTTGACTAGTTAATTAGCATTTGATCCTATTTGCTTAAGCAGTTTTTAAACAAATGGAAAGAAATATTCGTTGAAAAAAATTCATCCATAAATATTCTATTATATTTATTATTAAAATTTTCCAAAAATAAAAAATATGGTCTTAAAATCTAAACAAACGATGTACGTTAATTATAATGTAATGTTGACAACAAACAATTAAATTTTAAATATTTGTCAAAATTAGTTTATTTTGGTTAGTTCTGGTTAGTTTTGCGGCAAATATACTGTACGCCTAATATGTTTATTAAATACCGGTATGGAAACCGAACCACCATTCTGCTATGTACTCCCCACAATTTACCGCTGCAACGAGCGCGAGCAGAATGAGATTAGGGGCTTCTTGCTTACCGCTTCCGCCTTTGGTTGGACAGTGACGCGAGCACTTTAAATCTTACCTCGAATACTTCCTATGCTTCTATTCCCTATGTAATTTATATACCTGTATATCACATTTATTTATCTAATATGAGTGTCTATCCTGCGGCAAGTGCCATTTTCTTAGGTAAAAGGCTTTTAAATAAAAATTATTTTCATGACGTCAACGTCGTTTGACCAAGCAAAAAGCATTTGCCCAGACATTAGCCATTTTCCTAAAACTACCATTTAACTGCGACATATTATTATCACGGTGTTCAAAAACATAATGACGTAAATCAGTGTTTTTCAAACTGTGGGTCGTGACCCCCTGGAGGGTCTCGAAGCTTCTCTAGGGGGTCGCGAGAGGTCTAAAAACTAGCTGATTTAAAAAAATAGGTAAACTTAAAAAGTGGGATTTATTACGAAAATGTTAACAAAAGAAATATACTCGTATATATTAACATACAAACAAATTTAAAAAAAAATCCTATGATAACTTATTTATCCTATTGCCAAGGTTGCGCTTGTTTTCCTAACGTGAACACGTTTTTGGATAAATTAGAAAATAGGTTGTTTTTCAAATTGAGGTAATTTTTTTGTTTACTTTTACTAAAATGTCAGTTAGCACAAATACGAAATGGCAAATGGAATAACACACTTTAAGAACTTAGTTGTTAATACCGGGTATTCTGTTTTTCTGGTTAGTGTAACATTCCATTAGCTGATAATCCTAGCAGATTTTCTTTAAGTTTAGTTCTCAAATTTGCCCATTTATAGCTGCAGTTAAAAACGAATTTATAATCCACCTTTGCCCAGTGTTTGCCGATATCCCTTGAATGGAGAAATATTGACACAATTTTTCTTTCCAATTATTTAACACCATTTTTATACCAGCTATCTATCTATGCATTAATGTTTATCTCACATCCGACTTCTTTATTAAAAGACTGTGTCGGCAAAAACGATTTAAAGTTTTTTGTCTTTTAAAGTGATGACATTTTTATTCTGCCCCTGAAGACTTTTATTCTTTACTTTTTTATTTTTAAATGTTTAACCCAAATAAGTAAGGAATAAAAGCTAATGTTAAAAGAAAGTCCGCAACAGTTCGCATGCTTGCCGCGCCCTAAGGCCCAGTATATAAAATTGTCGGTAAACTGCATAAAAAGCCTAAATTAAACTTTTTATTAAAAAACCTGTTTATCTTAAGTTTAAGCGATACTGAAGTACCAAAACGATATCTCAAGTAAAAACATAAGTTTTACGGATAATAAGACGTTGATAAAATACAAAAAAAACAAGATTAAAACCACAAAATTCAAGATAATTTGACATTTTAATAACGACCTAAGAGAATGTGTTATACTTCACTATGTATTTATTACCAAATCTCAAAAATGTATGGATTAAATAATTGTAGGATAGTACCATGTACGACCAGGCGTAAAATACAATTTTACGCCCCCATTTATGAGCGTAAAATTGCACTTTTACGCTCTAGGGCAAATAAATATTATAAATTTATAAAACAATAATAAAATTAAATAATTAATGTATATCCTTTTTGTAAAAAAGTTTTCACCCATGTTAAAAATATACACAAACACGAAAAAAAGGTTACCCTAAATGACATTAATTATCACTACGGACAAAAATTAATTTTTTGATATCAAATTTGTACTCTATAGATATAAGAGCTGTCAAATTTTAACAATTGTCAAATATTTATTTTGATTTTGTAAACGCGGCAACACACTTTTATTTTCAATATATTTAAAATTTTTACTGTCATCTAGGTATGTTAAAAAAAAGGAAATTTTAGAAAACTGATTGACATATTTTTAGTTTAGTGATGTTGGTCACTTTTGTTATAATTTAGTTACCGCAAGTTTAAACAATTATTAATTTCGAAAATATAGCCGACGTCATTTATTATTTTGGAAATAGGACGTTTTTAAACACACGAGGTTTATCCAATTGTTGGGATTTTTTTACCCAGCACGACTTTTAAGAAATAGGCACTTTTTTGGTAAAGTTTATAATAAAAAAAACATTTTTGGTTAGGTTACACAAGCACACAGATTTAGCAAAGTATTTTTTTATTTTTACAAAAATGTTTTTTTTATATTTAAAAAGCAAACGTGGCCGTTGGGGAAAAAAATAAGTTGAAGCAAATACATTATTTATTTCTAGTTAGTGTCAATAAAAAAATCTTTAAGATTCATAAAAACTTATAAACAAAATAAAATAAAAAAATATTACCAAATAAAAAACTGTACACAATGTAACATAAAATAAGTTTAAAACGGCTGAAACATTTTCAAGCATGGTAAATAGTAGTTAAAAATGTTAGAAAACAAATGCATGTTTTATACGGGGTGAACCAAAATAAAAGCGAATATTAAATTTTTACTTTAAAATAAAAAGTTTTTGCTGGAAAAACACTGGGTAAAATATTAACCATAATATATATATATTGGTATGCTATGTCATGCACCAAAAGGAGTCCTAATCCCAAAAACTTAAAGTGGCAAAATATTTTTTTTTATAACAGAAGTCGAAATTGACCAAATATGGAATACCATTTTGTTTTTACACATAATTTGCATAAAAATTATAAATAAAAAACATGTTATAGTAATTATTAACAATCAATATTATATATTTGTCCTTTATTTTGTAAAAATGTCCAGTTACATTGATCAATTTAAATAAGATTAAAAAAAAACTAAAAATGATAAAGAAAGCTAAATATGGAATAGGTACCCCACATATGGAACAATATAAACACTAGACTGGGCCAATAAATCGATTTTACCTTTTTTTCTTACAAAATATATCAAATTTTTTAAGGGTGATAAGAAGAAAATATCGTAGAGATTTAAGCTCCTAATATTAATATTTAGAGGTCCCTTTTCTTCAATTTAGTATAGTAGTATTTTTTTAAAACCTTGAAATAGTTATGAGAAAGCAATAAAACAAAACGTTGCTACAGTAACGAAATGGCTCGCTCTACTGACATGTTACCACTTCTACTCGCAAATGGTCGTTAAAAAAAAGATACAAAGCCCTCTTATTGCGTATGTGAGTTTATGTTTAAGAGATGCCATTAGGAATACTATTCCATATTTAGTCACTTTCCTTTACTTTTATAAAGGGACAATCTCGGCATGTTCTTAGAAAAAGGCTTACAATTAACTACCCCTATTATTCTTGTCGCCTTTTTAGGACAAGCTTTCGCAACGACAGTTAAAAAAATTGAATAGCCTGGATTATATTTTTTTGTCTCCTATTTTTTTCTTACTGACCTAAAGTAACAAATTAAAAACAAATTATTACGCGTCAAAACGAGGAATATTTTTTTAAAGAATTTAGTTGCTTGATGTAACTTATTGGGATATTTATTTGAAATATTGCTTTTTTGACATAACTTATTAGTTTAAAAGCTATATATTTTTTTAATATATTTTTATACTTTCACAATTTTTGTACCGCAATGATTTTCCAATAGTTTACGTTTAACTCACTACTTAAATCACAAACTACTCCTTATTTTATAGAGAAAAACCGCTCGTAAAGATACAGGTTCCTATTGACAGAATAAACAGCCAAAAAATACACCTTTTGTACACTAACTTATAAAAATAAAATCTCAGAACATTTATATATGTATATCAAATTGTAAAATAGTTATAAAAGTTTTGTTATAATATCTAACGCCTTAATTTTTTAAAATTTTTATATTAAAACAAAGTTTTAAAATTTCTAAGAATTTTTAAATGTTACTTTAATTTTAATTTTAATCCGAAAAAAAAATTCTAAAGAAATTATCGCTATCAATACGACTAAAATTTTATTAAAAATCATAATTTTTAAGAAAGTTCCATTATTTTAAACGTTATTGTTTACTTTCTTAAAAGTAGAATAAAAGTCAAGTTTCGCACCAAATCTTGTCACCTCCTGCAGCAATGTCATTATCTGCTAGTTAAACAACTAATAGCTCTTTATTTAATACAGAAAAACAGCTTTAAAAATACAGGTTCTTATTGTCAAAATAAACATCCAAGAAATACGCCTTTTGTACACTAATGTATTAAAAAATAAAAACTCAAAACATTTCTATATGTTTATCAAATTAAAAAGAAATATAAAAGTTTCTTTAAAGTAGATACATTACTTTTAAACTTTAACAATTTTTATAATTTCAACAAAACTTTAAAATTTCAAAGAATTTCAAATACTACTATAATTTAAAAAATATTTTTATAAATTTTAATTTTAATCCGAAAAAACAATTAAAAAGAATTTGTAAAGAAGTTGTCGCTATCAATACGACTAAGATTTCATTAAAAATCATCATTTTCAGGGATGTTCAATTATTTTTTATCGTTATTGTATACTTTCTCGAAAGTAGAATAAAAGTCAAGTGCAGTCAGTTTCGCACCAAATCTCGTCACCTCCTGCAGCAATGTCATTATCTGCGTCCTCTTTGATAATAGCTTCCGTTTCGTAATATCGAAATCATATCTTAGGATCACAATATCCAAAGCCTTCTTTGACCGTAGTTCAAAGGTTAACGTCATTGAATTGTAGTTCCCTCTCAAAGCGTACAAGACAAATTCATTCTTAGAGATTTGGCCCTTTCTTATCGCTACTTTACAATATACGTTACGGAGCCGCTGCTCGAGGTAACGACCGCAAAAATCAAAACTGAAATAGTTTTTGTTAATATTAGGCGGCTTTTGACAAAATAAAAAGGATTTTCTTTTATTTGATTTTTGAAGTAACGTGGAGTTTATCTTTCTTTGATATAATTGGATTTCAGAAAAATTCGCAGTTTTAACCATAGGATTGTCAATGAGTTTTGTGTTTGTCAAAACTATATTTAGGTACTGTAAATTTATTATATAATTATAAAACAGAATTATTTTTAAAGTAACAAAAAACTTTTGGGGTACGTTAGTATCGGTATTAGCGAAACAGGAATATTTAAACATTAATACGAATCGCGATCTTTGTGCAAATTTTAAATTTGGTTTAGTCTTAAGCCGCGTCCTGACTTGCAACAATTCACCGTGCCGCTCCACACAGCGATCCGCGCCTCTTTTAGCACCAGAAATAGCCAGTTTTATTCAAAATTCCCGTCTAGACTGCAACTGCGCTTCGGGCAGAATAACGTTGCCGCCCGACAATAATCCGCGCAAAGACGGTGACACATACTTGTTTGCGCGCAATATAATTGTTTAGCAAATGGGTCACTGCGATCCACAGCTTGTCAGTCTTTTGACATCGGATCAAAGAAAATGAAAGCCACTGAAATCGTACCTTTATCAAATAATGCCGATATACTACCCATTGCATTTAAATTGGATGAAGATTATTTACGATATTTATTAAAAAACCAATTGAAAAAAAATTTGAACGCTCTGTATCTTAAAATCTATGAAATTTCAGACCTATATTTATATAAGCTCCTTTATTCATGGAATTAGCTCATAAATAAGCTCTTTAATTTCTTACAGCAACCTTGTAGATTTTTGTAGATTTACTCTGTATAATAATATAACAGTTTTGCTTTCTGCATATGCAGATCGTGATACCATATTGAAATAGGTTTAATAAGAAAACTGTTTTAGTGCAATAAGACTGATATGGTATTTGTCCCAATATGTCTATCTTTTAACGTACTGTGTGGCGTTATGAATATTCGTGGTAGACTCGTCAAAAGGGACCCCTCTAAAAAGGGTTTAAAAAGGGTTCTTATCATGAAGTCAATTTTATTACTGACCAAGCCGCTAATAGAAGTTACTCTTAGAAGACTGTATTTAAGTAAATACATATTGGTTGTGCCACTTTAAAAGTTTTAAAAGAAATTTTTGCCAATATACAGAACGGAGGTGGTCTAAATCAGAGAAAAAGCAAGATCGATGCGTCATTCTATCATAAATATTATCATAACTGCATTATTTAATGCACTGAATCACTAAAAGTTAATTAAAAGCATAGAGCTGGCACAACGTCTCCATACTGGGTTATTAAATTAAAAGTGCCGCAACTCTTTATTAAGATAGATTTAGCAAATTAGGTATCAAAAATGTTTTGGACATGAGAAATTTAATCGTGATATCGGTACTGTGGCCGGATTTTCCAGTTTTTGTGTTACAAGTATTTCTTTTTTTTTGTTTAATTAAAATGCCTCTTTAATATAAATACGGTATTATCATATATCATCATCTGATAAAAATAGAACATTAAAAATTAAATATCCTACTGTTGTTGCTACATTCATTTTATTGCAGTAGCAATAAATATGACATTTCATTTTAAATACAAAAAACATTATACGTCTGTTCGTAGAGAAATCACAAACTAGTTAGTGCCAATCGGGTAATATTATTAAGTCATGTGACTGGTTTCCAAGTGATCAGTGTTTAAGAACATGTTTCCTTTGCTAAAATACTCGAACCAATCCAGTTTATAATGTATATTCTGTGTTAATATTTATGCGTTAGCTGATGGTCTACAAGTTTTAAATATTTAAACTTATTGCATTCATTTAGTTTTATGTAGGTGAAACTTTTAGACCTTTAGCTAAATGCATAAAAGAACACAGATCATATATTAAAAACACAAACTAAGATGCTTAGACTATTTTAGCAAAAGAAACTTGTTCTTTAAAACGCAAAATTAAAGAAAGTGCGTATATATTATAAAATAAAGATAATTGGGTAGCATCTATTTCATTTAATTTAAATAACACTTGATTACCTCTGCCTGATACTGAAGTATCTTCAGGAAAACTAAAAATCGACTAACTTCTCACCGTTTTTATCTTAGAAATAATAAATACACCAGCTACTTATGTCACTGATGACACAAATGTCAAACTATTTGCAAAGTTTGCAAAACTAAAAAGCTTAAAAGTTAAATCTTTTTAATTTAAGTATTAGTTAATTTTTTATTTTTGTTTAACTTGACAACGGTGGCAGAATTGCCACCGAAACGTTGACTTTTATTTATTTTTTTCTTTTTGAGTTTTTCTTTATTTTATTTCAGGCGACCGGCCTGTTCATAGGGGCCACTAGGGCAGAACAGGGTCAACTCGTATACCCCGGGACCAGGACTGAAGCGGTCCCTTTCTTTCCAGACGTGAAACCAACAAAAAAACCATTAAAGAAATGAATCCGCCTAACCAATATAGAGCATATTTTCAATGTTTTAAATAATTGCATGGCAAGCGTAACATATTCGCTTTTGGAACAAAAACTTTTAAAAGTCCTTAGATGGCTCAGCCTTATGGGTGGTTTTTAACACGCAAAGCCCAGTTTTTAAAGAAAAAGTGTACGTGCTTTTATTTGAGCGATAAAAAACTCTTGACATTATAAAGGTCAAATTTAAATAAATACTGCCTTGTCTTAATCGATTTATTTCATTACGAAAATGTAAGCATTTGTCAACAACAAAATCAATAATTTTGTAATATTTATTAATTTGTTTTTGGTCTTATTGATCGTATTAATTTAAGTTAAAAAAAGGTATTTAAATATTAAATTACTTTTTTATGAGAATCAATGGTGCTTGCTAAATTACAATTACATTTCCTTTATATAATATTCGCAGCTTATAGATTTGTCTGCCTGTCTAGTATCACACACAGGTAAATAACAGTAAAGGTCGGGCCTCACATAACCGCAAAGTGCCCGTGGCCGTGCGTTTTCCTGGTGAAATGCACAAATTTTATATTTAATCAAGCTGCAGTAATATGAGTCAATTATACCACGCTTTAAATTACACCTGATAATAAATTAAATATTTACAAATGAGATGACACAGTTTTAAGGTTTGGCCACATATAACCACACCGAGTCCTGCACGGTAGCACGACCGTGTCTCGGTTTTGAAACTTACCTTCGTAAACAAATGCCGTAGGCCTAATATCACCGCTCGGTATCCGACCACATACTCGCAAGTTTATTTTTGTTTTTAAAATATAAATTTAAAAGAAATCTTAGAAACAAAAAATAACAATGTATTCGTAAGTTTATATATTATTTACAAGATGTAACAATAAAATTAAATTTACACTTTTTAATACTTATTTAATTACTTTTTCTTGTATTGCCTGTTTACAACAACTAATCTTTAACCGCACTTTTAATTTTTATACGTAATGAACTGAAATAAAAGGTGACGCCCGTAACCTCAAAGCTTCGGGGAACATCAGCGCTATCCGATCCACGTATGATGTCATTTGCTGGACATGTTTCAGAACGTACCAGACACGGTCCTGCTACGATGTGGGTCTTGTGGAACATAGGTGCCGTTATGTGTGGCAACAGTTTACCCATACTACACTTAAAGTTTAAAAAAAGGAACAGAGATAAGTAGGGAAAATCTATTTTATTAAAAAAAAAAGATATACATAAAACAATAGACCTAGCTTGACAAAAATGCTTTGTATATTTTTAAGGGCATAAAAGTGCTTTTGACTTTCTTAAATTAATTTGTCCCACTTTCCTCTATCACCGTGAAATCGGGCTCGGTGCGGTTATGTGTGGCCTTTCTTTAAAGCATATACAGAGGTGAAAAGTGTTATGTCAATAAGGTAGGCATTCACTAGAGACGCACAGTGTTTAGGTCTGGTCACATATAACTGCACTAAGCCCGTACCGGTCCCGGGTAACAATGGTAGTTTAATTCGGATATTTTCAGATGTTTTGATTAGTTCTGGTGTCTTAAAAATATAAAACATTTTTTTAAGCTGAGTCTATTTTATTATGTAATAATAATATACTAAGAATATGTAGGCAATATCACGGATTTATACAGAACACGTAAAAATAATGTGACAAGTTCCAATAATTTTTTGTCCTAAAGCCCCTCTTTGCACAGATGTGCCCTTAAAGAACGCCGCTGGAAATTTGCTTTTTATGAATAACTTTTATACTACTTGGTTTAATAAAATAATTTTTAATTATAATAAAAACAATTAAGGACTCTTTAAAATGGTATCCTTATAAAACATTTGCCTTTATTAGTTTGCCAGGGGCGGACTTACCTTTACACATTAGTGGTAACTATTTTTACACCCTGTATAATAAAGAAATTGGATAAGTATTTTTGGGTAGCTTAAATCCTTAGCTAAAAAAACGGCGCTTCTTTTAGATGTCGAAAAATTAAAGTGTTGTCGACAAAAACAAGTTTTTGTTTAGTAGAGACAACCAAAAACTATAGGCTATTCTGTTGCAAATGGTGACAAAAAAAACGTTTAAAAAGGGATTTTTAAATTTTCACGAAACTAAAAAATAATGTTGCAGTACTGTGGGGGTCCCATAATCTTCGATAATTAAAGCTGGAGAATGCATAACATAAGAAGAAACCTATGTCGAACCGACAAACTAAATTATTAAATACAACCCTATTTAACAAAATGTGGTTTTTCGCGAAAACGCTTAACTTTATCGATATCGCACATGAGTAGTATTTCGTCAGGGATAACAGTGATCGGTTATGCGCAATACTAGTAGCAGTTCTTTGTTTGACAGCTACAAATTATGCATGTTCGGTAGTTAATCTCTTAAGTTAATTGCTTTAAGTGTTACTTAAACATATGCTAAGAATTTTTGGGAGTGTCAAACTCGATTATTCAGGTTTTTCATGGACAAAGCCTGGAAAGCCTATAAGTGAAATCGCTTTTATAAGTGGAACGGGAGAACTGTCAAATTAATGTAGTATCAAAGTCATAAAACAAAGACATAGATAATATACATAATCTATATTTCCTTGCTAACCTTATTCTTCGGAGTAATTCACACCGTAATTGAAAAGAGAGAGAATCAAGAAAATGTTTGATAAAAAATTTTAATATCTATTTTAATCTATACTTTATATTGGTTAAGCAGATTCATTTATTTAATTGTCTTTTTTATTGGGTACAAGCCAAAATCTATCTAAAAAAAATGGAACCGCTTCGGTTCTGTTCCCGGGGTATACGAGCTAAGCCTGTTCAGCCTCATTGACCCCTAGAAACTGGCCGGTCGCATGAAACAAAATAAAGAAAACCCCCAAAAAAAAACTCAAAAAATTCTAATTAAAAAACGACGTTTCGGTGGCAAGTTAAAATTAGGTTAAAAATTAAAATAAAAATTACCTTTTAATTAAAAATTATTAAAACTTTAAACATTTTAGTTTTGAAAAATCTGAAAATAGTTTGACATTTGTTTCATGACATTCTTTATAGATAAATTTTGGCGTGTACCCAATAAAAAAGACCATTAAATAACTACACACATCAAAATAATCTAGGGAACAAGAATTAAAATTGTTATAAATTTTGTAGTACCCAATAAATTATCATGAAAATTTCTGTAGATAATTACTTACTACTTCCTTTGTTTAGGAGTATCTCAAAAAGCCAGAACTTTTTAGAAAGAAAATTTAATTTTAATAAAAAAGTAAAAAAATTAAAATTACTGAAAATAATAATTCTACACAAGGTCAAAAAAAGTAATGTTGTTTAAGTTTATACACTTGTCAGTAAGTAGTGTGACCTCCCCGTGCATTAATGATAGCCTGGCATCTGTTTGGCATGCTTGAAATAAGGTTGTAATAATTTCCATTTTTGGTTGTATTATTCCATAAGTCAGAAAGACAATTGAACAGCTGTTGTCTTGTTTGCAAGTGCATTATTTGTTGATGGAAAAGCCTTCGTCCCATTGAATCCCAAAGGTGTTCTATAGGATTCAGGTCTGGGGACTGTGCAGGCCAAGGCAAAACATTGATGTGCTCAGTTTCCAAAAATTCACGTACCACCCGAGCAGTGTGTGGACGGGCATTATCCTGCATGAGTTGAAAATTCGGACCGATTGCTGCAGCATATGGAAGCACAACAGGTTGCAAAATGCTGTCACGGTAAGTGATGGCATTTAAAAAGCCCTCTAACAGACCGAGATCAGTTCTTCCTCCGACACGAATTCCGCCCCACACCATAACTGTGCCACCCTGGTAGCTGTGAACTTCCTAGACGGCAGCAGGCGTTCCACATTTCCAGGTCGTCTCCACACACGAAGTCGGCGTGAATCAGGATGAAAACCAAAGCGAGATTCGTCTGTGAAGAGTACATTACGCCATTCTTCATGTCGCCAGTTTAGATGTTCGTGTGCCCATTCCAGTCTCATAGCGCGGTTGCCTCTTGTTAACGGGGAACACGGAGCGGTCGACGAGCATAAAGGCTGAAGTCCTGCAATCTGTTTCTGACAGTTTGGCTGCTCACAACAACATGGTGTGTGCGTTCTAGCTCATTTGCTAACTGACCTGCTACTGAGTTGCAGTAGTCTGCAACTGTTCGATCTCGTAAAGCCTGTAATCGAATAAAACGATCGTGTACAGGGTCGGTAACTCTCGTACGGCCAGTATGCCGTTCTCTTACATCTCCGGTCTCACGGTATCTTGTCATTAATCGACAAATCACACTTGCTGATGGTGTTAAGGGCGTCTGCTACTGCTCTATAATTTGAATCCGCTTCAACCATCCCTACTGCTCGCAACTGCTCTTCGCGCGTTAAATGTCGTCGTTCCATTAGGATAATTAAACTAAACACTAATTCAAATACAGAAAGTCACGTTTTCACTTCGTAGAAGCAGGCACCAAAAAGAAACTGATACGATATTTTAACAATAGCAGTACAATTTTTTTATCCACATTCCATAAACTGATAAAAATTGAAATAATGTGTATTGTAAACAACAACAGTATCACAAATAACACAGAAATTTTCATGATAATATATTGGGTACTACAAAAGTTATAACAATTTTAATTCTTGTTCCCTAGATTATTTTGATGTGTGTATATTGTTTTTGAACCATTCACTACGATGTATTCAAACACGGTTAAAAATGTGAACGTCACCGTTTAGCAATGTAATGTTTCTAAAATGTTTTGGACCGTATTAACAACAAAAATGACTTAAGTAAATTTTCGTATTATTTCTTTTACATGATACTGCGCACGGTTTGCCTAAATCAGTGCTCTGATTTAATTACCAATAATATTACTGATTATGTCGTTTAAAATAAATTGTCGCCTCAAATGAAGCATAAAAATGCATAATGTCCCATTTGTAAGATATAGCGGAAAGGGAATAAGTAATGGCTCATAAAATCATCCCAAACCTAATTCTTATTGCCATAAAATTTGGCAGTCATTGTTTTAAATTAGAAGGTTAAAAGATAAGAATAAATTTCTGCCCGCATAAAGAAGCAACCCTTTTGTAATTATTCAGTTATATAAACAGTTAGGTTTATTATTGTAACTTAATATTTGTTCAGAATAGCTCAAAAGCGTTTGTCATTTTTTTTAATATGCTACACATTAACACTTAAATACATTTAACACAAAGGAGCTAGGTAATTAAAAAATAAACTTCGAATAATTTGGTTTTAAATTTTGCTTTCTATTACCCAATATTAAAGTAGTAATGCGTAACGTAAATAACTAATAAAATAATTTTTTCGCTTTTTTGATTGATGTTTAAATTTCAATAAAGGTCCAATTTTTACTAAATTTACTTATACAAATTTGTTTAATTTTTAAAAATAGGTATTTATGTCCGAATATTATCATTATTTTTGGGTATTACTCTAATACTCAGTATCATGCTGATCGAAGCAAAATTTTAATTTTATTTCCTTTTTTGGGTCATGCGACCTATATTGCATCAGGTATTTTTATTAGTATATCGGCTAGTAATGCAATAACAAAGCAAATACTATTAGTAATCCAATCCCTAATGTTTACATGCCGGCATTCGCGTTAGACCGTCTCCCTTACACGCATTGCCTGTTTACATTTTTGACCGGCTGATTCTGCATACTGTGCCAGTTGCACCTGCATCTCTTTACTTTAGATCTTTGGAGAATACTGCGATTCAAAGATGGCGGTAAAAAACTTTGTAATTCTCATTCAAAAAAAAAAAAAAACAGTATTGTATAACAATACTGAGTGTGTATGTCAAACAATAGTAGGAAAGCCCACGATGCTAAATGAGGATTTATTTGAGCGTTTGGGTTTCAAAGCTTAATGACAAGAAGAAAAAATGTTATATAAGGTATACCTTTTCATCGGATGGGGAAGCGACTATAGATTTTTACATATATGTCAAAAAATACTGTTATTATTTCGGCTTCTAGAAATTGTCCGGATCATATCGGATTATATATTTTTCGTTATCCTTGTAATATTTTCTTTAAAATAAAAAAAATAGCCATGCACAAAAATGACAAAATTGCGTTTTTTTTCTAATTTGTAGCCCTCTGCTTCTTTTACGTCACTCTCAAATTGTCAGATTAGTGAAAAATACACGCTTTTGCATGTAATTAACTCATCCTATCTTAATCTGACGCGCTCGAAAATTTCTGATGGGTATATTTTTACGATCGAACCTGTATCCGGGACTCATATTTGGCGAAGGTACTTAACCGAGTACAAGGTATTCTCCGGTATATTATTCTGCCGCGCTGTAGTAAATCCCAAAGTTCTCCTCTTGAAGTCCGCTACTACAAATATTACAAACGCCCTAATAGGTAACGGCTGCCAACTGGAATATTTTCCTTAAATAATTTTTTTTTGTCCCGACACGTAATTATTTACATAATATTAGGTTATTTTAAATAAGTAGGTTAACTAAAAATAAAACCAGAAAATAAAACAGTTTGTAAATTAACTATGTTACCAATTTTTTGTAGTGGTGCCTAGGTCTCCCTTAAAATTAGTTTAAGAATAATAATAAACGTAGCATATTTAAACCCTTTTTCGAAATTATTTAAATTTGTATAAATATGAATTAATGGGGTTTTTAATAATTTTATTGCCATAAAATTTCGTTATTTTATCTTTTATTGATTTTTAAGTTAAAAAATAAAATACTTATTATTTCGTCATTTTTATGCAGCGTTATCCCCCTAATTGTTGCCGTTTACCCCACAATTGGAAAACAAACTAACCTTTATTTTAAACAAGGACTCACCTTAATTTTATTCTATTTATATATATATATATATATATATATATATATATATATATATATATATATATATATATATATATATACTTGGGGATTCGATCTAGGGCTGAAGTAAAACTCTTTTTTACTAATCGCCGAGCTTTCGGAAATTTATTTTTTCCTTTTTCAAGGCTATAATATAAAGAAAAATCTTTTACAATCAAAAAATTTATCTACAAAAGCAACCTATTGTTTTAAAAACGGTAATATTTAACAATAAAACTTACGTGCAAAGTGAGTTTTCTTAAGGCTAGAGTTGTAATAAGAAACATAATCAATTTATTGATTTACATATTTCTTTTGACAATTTTTGAAATTAAACTTTTAAAATTTTTTACATTTTAGTGTTTTCTAGAACATCTTAATAAATACTGTTAAGTTAATACATATTGAAATCAATATCGGTAGCAGTGTTATCACGACAACATTCCTTTGCAGGGTTTTTTTCTTTTTTGGTTGTTGATCGAAACAGATGTATACAGTATGAATTTTGGACCTTAACAAAACAAAAAATTTTTTTTTTTTTGAAAAACTATTTTGAATTTTCTTCTTTATATATTTTTATATATTTTATACATTATTATAGTGATAAGGCAGGATACAAAAACTAATTTTGACTAAATTAATTATCGTTTTGTTTTAAGTTTTCTAAGAGGCTAGAATAAATTATGCTTAGATCATCAATATCTTTTCTTTTATTTATGCAACTACTATCCAGGAAAATCTCCACAATTTCCAAAAACTGTCTTTTGTTTTTGTTTTTTCTGTGTTAAGTATCTTTGCGTTAGCAAAATCAATGTTATGATTAGTCGTAAGGCTGTTCAGATAGGGTACAAGTTTTTTATTGAGCCTGCATAATATCTGGTAATTCGTTGCTGTAAAACAGTGGAAGTCTGTCCTATATAGTTACACATCATAAATCAAAATAAGATGTGAGCTTATAACAATCTTTTTTGAGGTGCGTTTCTGTAAAATTAGTGTTATGTAAAGTTTTTTTTTTAAATGTGTTGTTATATATTATTTTAATTTGTGATAAAAAAATAGTAATTTTTGTAATTATTTGTAGGTTGTTGCCTGAACGCAATATATATTTTTGAAAAAGCTCACTACGCTGGGCGAAACGTCAGATGTTTGCTATGTAATGAAGTACTTTTAATTATTAACAAAAAAAACCTATACCCAAGAAAAATAAATAAATAATTATATTTATATATATATATATATATATATATATATATATATATATTTAAAGAACAATTTTACATCACAGAAATGATAATACTAGTTATTTAGCTCTTAATAAACTGCTTTCAAATACACTCTTATACCATTAAAACTTTTCTTTTGTATTGATTTATTGATGACCATTTACAAAAAGTAGTATTAAAACACAAAAAAGAGGACAAAAAACTTTTAAAAACGAAACTTACCATGTAGAATAATTGCAGTAATAACTCTACAAAAACTCTTTTCAATTTAGGCAATTTAACGCATTTTTCATCAAACCTGACCAGAATTTAGCAGAAAAAGTAAATGACTGGAAACCTTATTACTGGGCGTAAATTGTGTAATTTGGTTAGAGGAAATGCTAAAGCGACGGTGGTTTTTGGTTTTGTAAAATAATAAGTTTAAAAATTGTAGAATGATTTAAAATATACAGGGCATTGCAATATTGTTTTAAAAAAACCAAGTTATTAGAAACTCCAAAACAAATTTATTGTATTTAATTAGGATACATTCTTTTATTAAGTGAGGAGCAAAGATTTACTAAGAGTAAAATCCCCTTTTGAACCTTAAAATATAAAGAAAATGTTTTAATAACTAAAAAGAAAGGAATAAAATAATATTTTTATATAAACTTGGCACACCAAGACCAGTCAAAAACAAATATTATTTACTCAGAAAAGATTCTTTTGTATAGTGTCCGTTATTTGTTAAAACAAATTAATAAAATTTCTTTTGAAACTTAAACTATGGATAAAAAGTTAAACTAAAGTCAATTGTATTTTATTATATTTAAAATAAAATTAAGACTTTAAGGAAGGAAAAGTAAGTTTTAATTAATATATTTTTGATTAAAAATACCCACCAGTAAAGAATCTTAACATATAAAATTTAGACAAACATGTGTATGGATAATGGATTCTTGTATCCACTTCTATGTTTAGACATAATTTATATTAAGAATGAAAACCCATTTGAAAAAATAGTCCAATAATTTCTTCTTTTTAAAAAAGAGGTCTTCCATTTTTGACAGTTAAAAGAAAAACTACTGCTTGTGTAATTCACCTGGATCCTCTCCACTGACTAGTTTTAGCCTGCCTTACAGGACTTATCAAAGTGGTTTTACCGGGTTCATGGTGTATAACATGAAAAGCTAGAGTCTTAAAAGAACAATGTCGCTGTTCGACGGTAAGATATATACTCACCGTTGATACCGTACTAAAAGGAATCATTTAGTGATCAACATTAGGTTTTACCGGGAGTCGGCAAATAAAATATATAAAATAAATGCATATAATTTCCTACTGCCGAAATAACATACTGGTTAAGCAAATGGGTAATGGGATATCCGCCAGCAAAGCAACAACAAAAGATGTATGTGACTAATCCAATCAGAAATGTTTACATGCGGGTATTTACGTTAGACTATTTCTTCTCCTCACATTGCTTATGTGTTAAGTTATTTAGCTAAACCGGTATGAAATAGAGATCTCCCCTTTTCAACATTTAAAAGAAAAACTCATGCTTTTCGTGTGGAGCTGGACCCTCTCACTGACTAGTTTCGACTGCCCTATAGGACTTATCAAAGTGGCTGTATTCAATATATAGCATTGTAACCTCTAAACTTATTTAATTTTTAATCTAAAGTGTCATGAATGTAAATGGCATAACATTAACATACCCAAAATGTCATTTTCTGTGCAAATTAGTAAAAATATACTAGGTGTCTCATTTTAAATAAGACAGTTCAGGTAAGTCGTTTTGGGTTAAACCAGAAATAACAGAAAATTACTGGATTTGTAAAACTATGCACCTTTATGTTTTATTCCTACATATTTAATTTTATTTTAATATTTTAAACATTAAGAAAGTTATAGGTATGAGCCTAACCAGCAACGGACCCGGGTATTAAGGGTAAATTTTCTCAGAAACTACTAAAAAAATTCATCAATAAAAACAGAATAAAGAATTATTTAAGATTAGCTATCACTTGACCCCCTTCCCATTAGATCTTTTTGACATCTGTGTTGGTAAGAGAGGTAAGAGATTGGAAGAGATAACCCTAAAAGGGTAAGTTTCGACACAAAGATGTGTCCACCTAAAAATAAAAATTGTCATATTTTACAACTCTTTTATAAGTATACAAATAATAAGATTATATGGAGTGGTTCGTTTTAATTGAAATGCACTGTTAACAAACTTACTACTAAAGGTAAGCGTCTACTAGAGACGGATATTTTGACCTCAAGAATTTGTGGAAATATTTTTACGCACCGTTTGGAGACACACTGTATACTGCGGTAAATTTGTTTGTTAGTTAACATATATTGCAGAGCTAACAATTGTCCTTACTATCTATGAGTTACTTTTTATGAGCTCTACTTTAACTAATAATGGACTACAGCGTGGGGCAGGGAGGGGCAGCTGCCCTTTCCTAGTTGTGTGTGGTAATATTGTTTATAGGTATACTGGGTGATGCATTGCCGGGCGGCACATGGAGAAAAATTCTATTATCTATTCTATTAAGTTTATTGAAGAGCATGCAAATCTACGTCCATGGTAAAAACTTTAGATTTTTTGGTTAACCCGTTTGGTAGTTAGGTGCTTATATATTCTTAAAAATTGTTACCTTATCGTCGCCTTATATTTATAAACAACAATAAAAATACCAGTAAGCGTGACATAACGCTGCCATTTTAAAATTTAGTGCTTTATTATTATCAAAAAATCGTAGAGCAAAAAGATTAACCATGAGTTATACTGAAGAAAAAGTATTGATGATTAAATGGTACTATCAAGTGAAAAGGTGTCAGACATGTTCGCTGCTCAGTATCCGAATAGACCGATACCCGGAAAATCAACAGTCGATAGGACTATCATAAAATTTGAGACCAAAGGAATAGTGATAAATAACTGCAGATGTAAAGCTAGGGAGTATCAAAGAGAAGAAAATGTAAGAGATGATTGGGACTTGGAAATTTTATTGCACGTGGAAGAAAATAAAGGGAAGGTGAGTACAAGGAAACTTCAGGATATCATAGGAAAAGATCAGTCAACAGTGCTCCGGATTTTGAAAAGGCATAAATACATTTTATACAAACATGAAAGACATCAAGAGCTAAGGGATGGGGATGAAATACGACGGCAGGAATTTTGACAGGGAATTTTTAAGAAATATTTTTTTACTGATGGGTGTACATTTACGTTAAACAATGAACCCAATCATCAAAATTACCGATACTGGAGCAAAGAAAACCAACACACACTTATCGAAACGAGGACGCAATATCTACAGAAAGTAAATGTTTGGGCGGGTATTTTCGGACAACATTTTTTCTTAATCAAAATTTGAATGCAGAATTTTATTTGGAACTATTCGAAGATCTAATTTTACCCGCTTTAAATGATGTATCCAGGGAAAATCAGGAAATTTGGTACCAAATGGATGGCTGCCCGGCACTTAATACTCTGGCTGTTCGGGAATATTTACAATTTATTTGTCAACCCCCGTGGCGCAATGGATAGAGCTTTGATCTTTGAAGCCAGAGGTCGTTGGTTCGATTCCTAGCAGGAAAGACACATTTAGGTAGTAGTTATTTAAAAATAACGACCGTGGTGGCACTACCGCGTTGTCTAAAAGGTGCTGTGAAATGCATAACTGCATGTTTCAGTGCTTGGACAACGTTGACGGAACAGGGGAACGATGGGTTAAACATCTAATAACCCGACACCCACGGTACTCTGGTATTAAGGCATATGCCTTCGTGGGATGTCAAAAAGATTAAAAAAAACAATGCCTTTTAATGGAAATGTTATTGGCCTACATCACACCATAAATTGGCCAACCAGGTCTCCTGATATTTTGCCAAATGACTTCTTCCTCTGGGGCCATTTAAAAAGCATGATATACAAGGATAAAAATTACTCTAATCTAGATGAGTTAAAAATGCTATTTCTGCAGAATGCAATAAAATTTTAATTTACCAGTTAGCCAATGTAAGAAGACAATTTTATGAACGTGGGTTATTGTCTAGCAGTCAATGGAGGAATATTTGAAAATTTTCTAAAATCTTAAGTTTATTTCCAACATATTAATTACTCTAATATTATTAACAATTTACTAAAGCATGTAAATATTATAAATGTTATAAGTTCTTGAAATTTGTTACGCTAGTTTAGTTTAACTTAACTTAATTCGTTTATATAAATACAACTTTAATCTTTTCACTGTATGATTTTTGATA
Source organism: Listronotus bonariensis (assembly GCA_014170235.1). Lineage (NCBI taxonomy): Eukaryota > Metazoa > Arthropoda > Insecta > Coleoptera > Curculionidae > Listronotus > Listronotus bonariensis. Next base: position 233,169 of record JACEGR010000360.1, on the reverse strand, counting down.
ATAATAAAGCACTAAATTTCAAAATAACAACGTTATGTCACGCTAACTGGTACTTTTATTATTGTTCATAAATATGAGGCGATAATAATGTAACAATTTTTAAAAATATATTAGCATCTAACTAGCAAACGGGTTAACCGAAAAATCTAAAGTTTTACCAGGGACGTAGATTTGCATGCTCTTCAATAAGCTTCAATAGAATTTTTCTCTAAAGTAATTAGGGGAGCCAATAATTAAATTTTTTATTTACACTGATAACTCCAAACGTATTCATTTTTCTAAGTATTTTTTTATGCTATTATTAGTTCTACCCTTCCTACCCTCTAAAAAGCAAAACGAAATTCCTCTTGCGTATGTTTCTATGCGACGCACTTATAATGGATGCACTATGATTTATTTACAAGTCGGGCGGAAAATAGATTTTAGTGCGACCCACCTGGTAAATGCTAGCCGAGCCAGACGCATTTCCTTAAACAGAGAAATACTGTGACCCTCCATCGCGCCTCTAATGGACGCACGTCAACTTGTTTACAAGGCAGGCTAAGCTTAAGCGGTCCGGCCCGTCAGCCTGTTCATCTCCATTGGACGCCTACCTTAAAAGTACGCGTCCACTAGCGACGGACGGGCGGACGCGCCGGACCGATGGCGTATTGCCTGCCTACAAATCAGAGCGCCATTACAGGCGCGTCGCAATGGAGCATCCGGCAAGGGATTATTGTGTTAAAAAATGTTCCGTCCTCCCGCCCGTCGCTTGTTGACTCGTACTTTAACAGTGCATTTTTCTACCCTAATCTTAGATTTATATTATTAACCTTATTTTTAAACCTCGTATCGCAAAAGTGACAATTTTAACATTCTCTGATAAACATTTTACAAAAAGAAAGATTTATTCCGCAAAATAATTACTTTAATGTCTCCACGGGGACAGTTTTCAATCCAAGCAATTTACTTCCTTTTTCCATCAAACATGACCGGAATTTTTTGAAGGAGTAAATTAGAAGAAAACTTATTACGCGATGCAAATTTAATGATTACGTTAGGAAACGAAGGAGCTTTTTTGGTTGCTAGTTAATGATTTTTGTTTTATTTTAAAATGGGTTAATATACCAAGGATCGTAAGCAAAATTCATTCAAAAATATTTTATTTTATGACAAAAAGTAGCCTAATTGGTAAGCAGCCTTGGACGGTGTTATCCAACCTATCGGGCATCTCCGCCTAATGTCTTAAAAACGTAAAGTTTGTTTACTGAAGACGAAAATTATTCAAAAGTAAGCAAACCCTAATATAAATAATAGACTTGAGCAATCAACGCCGTTTTTAATGAAGACGTATATGTTACTTACAGTCCACAATATTCAAATTTGCTTAAGTGGACGGGGCTTCCTAAACCCTTAATTACAGCTCAGGTATTTGTGGTAAATTTGAAACTATACAGTGTGTCCAAAATTGGTATAGGAAATGTACTGGAACATTAAAAACTATAAAAGATAAAAATACCATTTAATTAATAATCTAATAAAATTTTGATTAATTTCTATGTAAAAGTCAAGTTACTATAAAAATAATTATGCTGTGACCATATTTTAAACTAACTGACTAAACGTACCTATTTAAAGTGCCTTACAGTGACATCGTGTCTAACCTAAAACACAAATTTTAAATAAGCCGCTTTTAACTAGTTTTAACGTTAAGTGTAGTTTTGCTATTTTACTATAATATCTACTGTTACTGTTAAGTGTTGGTGATTATAAACCATTATCAATAAATCTGCCGCATATGCAGAGAAGCCAAACAAGTAGTTATTTTGAAGTTGGTGAAATATTTTGGATGGAATTAAAAAGAAGCTGGTAAAGCTCTATTAACAATAAGTGTAGTATTTAATGTAAGTTGCAAAATGTTTTGTTTCTTACGCATTTAAATGCGTAAAGAGTAAAAATATTATGAAGCAGTTTAATAAAAATTTTAACCGTTAAATAGTCAAAATTTTTGATTTGGTAAGCATACTGGTTAATGGAAACCAATCCGCCGTTCTTAGCAAATAGGTGCGTTTAATTCCACCAATTTACTATGTACTTTTACGCAATTCATCGCTGCAGCAAGCACGCCAATTTAAGCAGAACGAGATAAGGGCTGCTGGCCCACCGCTTCCGTCTTTCTTCGGACCCCACCTCAAATATTAACTATGCTTTGAATTCCCTATAGTCGGCGAATTTATTATTAAATTTATTAAAATAAATACAGCTTAAAAAAAAACGTGTTGAAAAATGACTTCATTGCATTCGTTTTAAATTGACCTAAGTGGACTTGCTGAAGGAAACAATGGGACGTATGAATAAAACTGAAGTAGGTGCTCATTATATATTTTATGTTTTACCCATCTATTATTGATCTGTAATACCTTAGAAACGGAATATGTTATGGTAGCAATAATACCTGCTATCACACCCAAGGCATTATAAGCGGGCATTATGATAATCCCCGCTTATAATGCCCTAATGCGCTAATATGGAAATTTTATTGCTGATCCAATTTTATTTCTCTAACAATAAAGATCAAGTTTATGCAAAATATATATTTTTTTAAACAATACTAAAAATTAAACTTTATTTCCAAAATAAAAATTACAATTTTGAAATGTCCCGGAAAATGTAGCTGATACCACTATAGAATGGTCGGTGTTTTTTGTGAAGGTAGCAGCGGTGGTAGCACTAACGCTATTTTGTATAGAATTAATCTCGGAATTAACTGAATTGGCAATCATTTTAGCTACTTTGTTTTTGGATGAAATACTTTCTTCTATATATCCTTCAGCTACTGAAGAGCTTTTCCATTTTCCATGTTGTTTTAGCGTTTTAAACGAAGCATCTGTCTGAACAAGTAAAGTTGATGATGTGCGACGCTAACAGTGGCCGGTGTAAGCTTCTGCATTATCCAATTTTAAAAATTTTGCGATCAATGTTGGGACGCTTCCTATGGTATTTTTTCCAATGGGTTGTACTGTACATCGACCATTTCTATAGGTAAGAAAGAATCTTCGTTCCTTTATTCCAGCTGGTCTTAATGTTGTGTACTTTTTTATTAAATTTAAAGCGCCTAAATCTTTTTCAATGATAGTAAAACTTTTGAAGTTGAAGTTTTAGTTTCTGGTACCTTTATAACCAAGACTGTTCCTCTATCTTCAATGTCATCAATAGTCATTTTGACCAACTCATCACGTCTTAAACCTCCAAAAACACCCATTACCAATATGACTTTGTGTACCAAGTAGATATCATCAGGAGCCTTCTTAATAAATTTTAATATTTGTTCTGCTTCCAAAACTTTAGACTTCTTCGGGACGTATCCTTTCGACTTAACTTTTTAAAAAATATATGAGACGATGGTATTGCGAAATGTCTATATTTTCATAGACCATCAACGTAGATCTTAGGGTGGAATACTTGGTACAGAGAGAGTTCGGACTGTATTTTTCCGACTCAAAATAATAAAGTTTGTTAAACATATGTATTAAAATAAAATCAATAACTTACCAGTTCCTGAAAATATGCCATTAAAACGGTTTCGGTTATTTGAAGAATTGCGTTCGCATCTTTCCAAATACCAAATATACCATACTCCCGATCATACTGTTGCCTTGAGTTAACTGGCAAAAGATTTGCTGTCGCTTTTATGGCCTTTTTTCTTATATTTTGTGGAATTTCTTCCATTTTGAGCAAATCGTTAAATAAAAATGCCAAGTGACTAACTGATAGAAACATCAAAGTCAAACTTAACACCAGTCATTATCTACTTACGTATACAGGTGCAACTAATTTTTATATTGCGAATAAATAATGTAATTAGTCATTGAAAAACTCTTTTTGGGTAAAACATAAAGCATTGTATGCACCACGGGCTTTACTGGACTATAATGCCCATCAGGTCGAAATCTAGCTCTCGGGCTATTTCGATCTTCAGGGCATTATAGTCCTAGTAACGCCCTTGATACATAAATAGCTATACAATGTGTCTACGTAAGTTAAGGTCATATGAAAAACTTTTTATAATTAAGTTTACAAAAAAGGTCATTCTTAATAAAACGTTCTGCATGGTCCAAAATCTAAAAGGCAACCCTCAGATATTAAATTATATTAGGCATAGACAAGTTTAGTTAAAAGTGTTTTTTATTTTTGTTATAAGTAAAGTACCTGTATTTTTGCTAATATTAAAAATGTTAATAAAGAAAAGACGTTTAAATAAAAATGTCTTTTTAATATGTAATTTTATTTGTTTACAAGACAAAATATTGTTATACATTTTTTTATCCTAACGCAAAAAATTAATGTGTCTACATTAATACATTGTAAATTATTCTTATTTTAATAACAGCAAAGCTTTAAAAATGTTTTTCTCCAAGTCATAATATTTTAATGTTTTGCACAAATGTACAAAAAAAAATGCACTATTAGCGCAGAAAAAAATGTTTTCCTGTAAATAAACGTCTTACTTTGTAACAATTTTTGATATTAGCACAAAAAATGTACTGTACTTAGGAATTTAAAAAATATTATTTGCCAAATCTTGCATATTACTGATACCATTTATCTAATGTTTGCCTTTTGAATTTTAAATCATGCAGAACATTTTATCAAAAATATTTTTTTGGAAAATTTATATTACAATAGTTTTTCATATGACGCCAACTTACGTAGACACACTGTAGTATAATATTTCAAATCCACTTAAAAGTTAAATTGGGTAGATTTAAAGTCCATTTTTTTACTCTTTTACGACTTATTTTTAAAATCCACACCTGTCGTTTCCTAAATCCAAACGGAAATCATTTGCTGTAAGTTAAAAAAGCTCTACCGTTCCGGCATTTTGCCTAACCTAATTACGAAATTTACATCGGGAAATAAGTTTCCCTCTAATTTACTCTCTTCACTGAATTCTGGTCAGGTACAAAGGAAAAAGAGCTAATTGCCTGGATTGAAAACTGTCTCGATATAGACGTTACGACCATTTTTCTTCGTGTTTAATTTGACGACTACTTTTAGAAAATACGAAAATGGTTTATTGCATATGGGTTCTTAACCCTTAGCTACTTACGTACAATTCACCATGGGTATATACTGGGTGTCAACGAATTGATTAGACAAGCCATAAATCCTAGAGTATTAGACATACAGTTTATCCACGGATGGACTTTACAATAGGACAAATGGACCAAAAATTGAAATGTTCAAAAAAGTTGTGTATGGAAACTACTTTTGCTTCTTAAGGTGGTATTCTAGTCTAGAGACCCGAATTTCGAGCATTTTTTGTATAATAAATTAAAAAAACAATTGATTTATTTTTAAGATATAAGAGGAAACAAAAATAAATTTAAAAAAAACAATATTTATCAAGTTATGCTTCCTTAAAGTGGAGGAAGAAAAGAAAACGCCATTTTTCTTTAAATCTTTTTGACATCCCACGAAGGCATATGTATAAATACCAGAGTACCGTGGGTGTCGGGTTATCAGATGTTTAACCCATCGTTCCCCTGTTCCATCAACGTTGTCCAAGCACTGAAACATGCACTTATGCATTTCACAGCACCTTTAGACAACGCGGTATTGCCACCACGGTCGTTATTTTTAAATAACTACTTCTTAAATATGTCTCCCCCTCTGGGAATCGAACCGGCGACCACTGCGCCACGGGGGAGACTATTCCTGGTCATATACCTCGTCATATTCTATGTCCTGGTTACTACGATTTTCACCCTCATGGTAATTTGAAAAATAAAAATTAACTGATTCTTAAATAATACAAATGTCGTTATGAAAAAAATGTTTATAAAGTGGAGGCTTCTCAAATATAGAGATTGATTTTTTCACTACTTTTTAGGCTTTCTTGAATTTTTAAAATATGGATCAAATTTAAAATTTTAATGGCGATAGAGAGATATCTAGAGAATATTGATGCAAAATTTTAGGTAAATCGGTTAATGAGAACTTAAAATATCGTGGTAACCGTATCGAAAAAATAGTTTCGAGAAAAGCGCGTTTAAAGTTTTAGGCACAGTAGCTGATAGCATGGTACATATAGCATACGTTTTCTTAATCAGCCATCCCAGCTTTCTACATGATGTAGGTAGGTACTAGAAGTATCATGGAAAGAAGGAGAGAAAGTTAATAATACGGGTAGCCCGCCCTCCAATCGCCTATTGTTAGAGTCGTCCCCCTTCGGTCTAGTTGCGACGTCACCAAAACGACTGTAACTTTAAAAATAATTTGAATTTAAAAAATATATATTTTTAGGAAGATATTCTTAAATACCTAATCTATCAAATTATGAATAAACAATTTTTTCCAATTTTTCAAGATTTTAGACTAGAATACCCCCAAAAAACAAGATTCACGTTGAAAAATTTGTTTTGTCATGTACAGGGGCTCGGAAACTACAAAAATGTGAAAATGGACCAAGACAAAACTACCGTGTATTTTTACTAATTTAGCAAAATGGTAAATGAAAAAGGTTTTTAGAATAAAATAAGGATCCGACATCTAAAATTCCAAATTAACAAAACATATTATTTTAATCAGGTTTTACACTTTATTTTCGTGATTTACCTGGTTTTGCGTTTTTCAATTTAAATATTTTTGACAAACTTCGACATCAATTATTGCGTTGTATTAAAACAAGGTAAATTACGCATAAACGGTAAAAAACAATAATTTAAAAACAAATGACACTAAAAACAAAATTTGGTAAATTTTATGTCAATTTTCAGGTATGGGATCCTCTTTTAATTCTTTAAACAATTTTTATTAAATATTTTACTAATTTATTAAAAGAAAGGTAGTTTTCTCTTGGTCTATTTTCAGATTTTTGTAGTTTTTGGAGCCCCTGCACAAGAGAAAACAAATTTCTTAACGTGAATCTTGATTTTCTAAAAAGCAAAGGCAGTTGCCATACACAAATTTCTTGAATATTTTATATATTTGGTTCATTTGTCCTATTCTAAGGTCTATCCGTGGACATACTGTATACAAATGATATTTGGCATAGGTAAATAATATAGGAACAAAAGAGTTTTCGCATATTTTTTACTTTACAGGCACTTTTGGGGTAACCGGAAATGGTTCCAATTTTAAAATTTTAAATAAAGCACCCAGTATATATTATTACTGTTGGATTTTTGCAACCATTCGTATTCAGAATGTTAAGCTGCGTCAAGACTTGCAACAATTCGCCAAACATCCGTCCAAACAAACCAACCTATTTGCGCGAACCTCTCCAAGTCCTTGGAACGGCGTGAATTCCGTCCACGCCCACGTCCGTGCTAGATGGGGCAATATGGCGCGCTATTCGGCGCGGCGAATTGTTGCAAGTGTTGGAAGTAGCATTACATTTTAAAAGAATTTTAAGCCTCCTTGATTTTTTTAAAGCAATTTTTAATGTTGAATGTAGGTGGCCATGATAAAACGCAAATTAATCTAACGACCCTAGATGATGTTAGAAAAGTACAATTGCAAAGTTTTAGTGACTAATATAAAAGATAGGAATAAAACATTTTGGAAAATTGACATTTTCGTGTCTAACTATTATTTTCAAATGGCAACCCTTTTTAGAGAAGCACTTTTTAAATCAGGTTTATTTTAGATAATCTAACGATACTAATTAATTGGCGATCGGAACTAAAATAAAGTCATAAATTAAGGATCATAGCTACCTAGATGTAATAATACAAATGGCTCTAAAAATATAGTTAGCGTAAATTTTTTTAAAAATAACAGGTTAGAATTTAGAATTTTCTCAGGAATCCGAAAATAGTTAAATATAAAGGGAAACCCATTTAAAAAATTCAAAATTGGAGTTACTTCCGGTTAAACCGTAAGTAAATAAAAATTAGGAAATATGCAAAAACTTTTCTTGTTTTATACCATTTACTTATACCAAGTCTCATTTTGATACGTCCAATACTGTAGAGGTTACGGCTTGTCTAATAGATTTGTTGACACCGGGGATAACAGGGCATGAGCATGAGAGAGAAGCTTTATTGGGTTGTGTTTCTATTGCATATCATTATGTGGACCTCCCTCCTACCTTAGAATTCGTAAAGAAAAAAAAGGAACATGTTTTGGTAACAAAAATCAGGTATATTTGGAAAAAACCAAAAAGTTGAATGGTTTTTTACACTCTAAAAAGTTTTTATTGCTAGATTTTTGCCTCTCCATAAAAAAACTATAAATACGTCCGAGACAACCACTAACGTGACGACTCTCAGACGCCGCGCAACATATTATCATTAGTTTTCGATATAAAATTTTTTTCTTTATTATACAGGGTTATTTTTATGATATATTCCTCTTAACACGGTATAAAATGCAAAAAAATAATGATATTTTTAAATAACAATATGTTCGAGAATGCTTAGTTTCCGAAAAACAGGGTGTTTAAGTTATAAGAAAAAAAACTTTTTATTATAAATTTCTTACCACTCAGATATGTCCACAAAATTTGATACACTTCTTTTAATCATAACATTACATTTTTTACTGTAAAAGACTTTTAAAAAATTTAGGAGTGGCGTTCGAACAAGATTAATATTGAATTTTTGTCAAGAAAAAAATAGTACGCCACTGCTTTTGTATCAAATTAGTATTATTTTAAAAATATTTATTTACTTTGGGGTTGATTTGGTCTGTTTTTTTTTTGTACGAAGAACTGCTTTTATTAAAAAAATAAAAGCCATGTCAATGGGGCAAAATTCTTAAAATCTGATATGGTGTTTTGTATGTAAAAATTTGTTTTTGACTTTCATTAAAAATAAAAACTACTGATTAATTTTTTTATTGGGTTTAAATTATAGTAATGTAGATTTTTAACCTTTTTTAATACAAATAAATCAAAAACGAATTTTACATACCAAACATCATATCAGATTTTAGCGATTTTGTCGTGCATCAAAATGGCTTTTATTTCTTTAAACAAAAACCGTCGTACTTTAAATATTAGAAAACTAAATTAAATCCAAAGAATATAATTATTTTAAAAATAATATTGATTCGTCGAAAAAGCAGTGGCCTACTATTTTTTCCAAAAAAAAAATTCAATACAATACCTATTTAAAGGCCACAGATAAAACTGTTTATAAAAACTTTTACATCAAAAAATGTAATGTAATAGATAAAAGAAGTGTACTAAATTATGTGGACATATCTATAGGGGTAGAAAAGTAATAATGAAAAAGATTTTTTTTTCTTAAAACTTTAACACCCTGGATTTCGGTCATGAAGCTTTTTCTAATATCATTTTTATTTAAAATATGTTCCTATTTTCTTGCATTCTGTATTCTGTTAAGAGAAATATATCAACTTAAAAATATCCCTGTATAAGCTACTTTTTATTGTGTCAATTTAAAGGAAAAGTTACGAAATTGTATTTGCAAACATCAAAGCAAATGCATATTATTGATTGCCATAAGAATACGTTTTAAAGTAAAACAAACAAGATTTTATTATACACTTGGTAAAACCCTAAAAGTGATATTTATTTTAATAAACTAATTTTTTTTACACATTTAGTACACCTTTCTTTTTGTAAAAAAGTAGGCAGTTTTTGTTTGTTTGTTTGCTTCATAATTTTTGTGAGGATATTTTGAGATATGGTTATTCTATTACTTTACCTTTTAATTTTATCAAAAAACGTTTTATAAACATGGGCCCACAAACTGTTTGTTTTCAAGACACAGTTACAACACTCTTCAAAAAATTGTAAAATTTTTACTACAGCGTTTTTATTAAAATTTGTAAGAATAGATACTAAACGTTATTTAATTAAGTGCTTATTATTGTTATATACCTAATTACTAGTAAGATATTACAAAACCGAATTTTTAAAAGTAAAAATTCAAACAAAAATTTTTTTTATTCCAAAAAGAATGTAATTAGGCAGATTTTTTTCTGGAAAACTAAGTAAGCTACGTGAAAAATATAAGCAAACCTAAAACCGATTTTTAAAGCCTTTAAAAACTACAAAATTGCACAAAAATTACGGCATACACTATTTTTGCTCGAAATACTTTTAATGTGCCCTAGAGCGCCATTAAACTTAATAAATTTAATTAGGTTGTGAGCTGAATAAGCTCCTTACTGATGTTCATACCATAAATCCTGTGAAAGTTAAATCAGAGTAATATTAATCTAAACCCAAAGCTTTTAAAAGTTTAACAGCTTTTATAAAAACAATGCATTTACGGACCTATTTTTATGTATTTTTTTTGTAGAGTTACAGCAGATATAAGCCTTTAAATTTTATTCACCGCAATTAGGAAACTTTGTTGTATACAATTTAAATTAAAATTATACTATGGTACATAAAATAAAATAAATAGTGTGTACCTGCATCATTAAATATCGTTTTTTAATTGATCTCTTCAATAGATGCAAATCTTATCAAATAATTTATTCGACTTAACCCAGCAGCTGTATACCGAAGAAACTTGCAAAATCATTAAAAGGTGCCATTTAAATTGTCGGTTGGTGATCGTAATGTAATTAAAAAAATATTCACTTAATTTCAATTTCAGTTTCAAGTTTTCAGCAAACGACACTGTTGTGTCTATACAGAGTGCATTTCTTTAATGTCCTCACATCCTTTTACTTTTTGAACGAATCAATTTAAAAAAAGAAAATTTTGGGAGATGAAATTGATGCATAAATACTATATTTAAGAGTAAAATTGACAAATGAAAATTTCAAAATAGCGGCTGGACGCCACCTTGGCAAAAAAGTTAAATGGAAAGAAAGTCTTGTGGACATATTTATTTAAAGGCCCTGACGAGTACTTTGTAACCCTAGAATATATAAGGTCAAGACCTTAGTTAGGTATTTGGGTAATTTTAATAAGTACCTGCAAAATGCAGGTACTTATTAAAAATTACCCAACTACCTAACTTGGATGGCTATATTTCCGAAACTAATAAAGTAAGATATACCTAATGTGGTGTTTTCTTAAAGTTCTTTAAAAATGTTTTAATTGGTGATACTGGTAATAATATACAGGGTAGAAAAAGAGTATATATTTTTAAATAAAGTATACCCTGTATAATATATTACCATTAAAAAGACCTTTAAAAGAGCTTTAAGAAAATACCACATTAAGTACATCTAACTTTTTAGTCTTAAAAATTTTGCCTTTTAAATCTGGTATTTAGGTAATTTTTAAAGTACCGCCATTTTGTATTAGGTAAAGTTATTGACATTATATTCCAGGGTTATAAAGTACTCATAAGAAGCTTTAAAATGGTGTATTACAAGACCCCTTTTCTTGTTTTTTTATAAGATGGCGCCTTGGCGCCATTCTAGAAATTTTTCAACTCTGTCAATTCCACTCTAAAATATAGTATTTATGCATCGATTTTATATCCCAAAATTTAAGTTTTAAAATTAATTTATTTAAAAATCAAAGGAGAGGGGAGGATTAAAGAAATGCACTGTATACAGCGTGTCTACTTAAGTTCGCACCATATGGGAACTTTTTATTATTGGTTTTATGAAGAACAGTTTCCCTATAAGAAGTTCTGCATTGTCTTAAACCTAATATAAGATTACCAGATATGATTTTGTTTTAATGGTATACGAGGTATCCCATTAAATAATTATTTTGTTAAATAAGAAACTACCTTTATTATTTTTAATAATATTGAAAAATATTAAAAGGCAAAAATGATTAGATGTAAAAATCAATTTTAAAAATGAAAACACGTTTATTACCAAAAAAAAAAGAAATAATCATGTGAAAACGATGAAAATTTAAATTTGTACATTTGTAAATACCTATCTCAAAATTTAATATCTAAAGGAACTTATAATCTGTCAAAACAGCGAAGAGTCACAAAAACTTTCGTTATTGCATAAAACATTAAATAAAAAGTCTTTTTATTTAAAATGAACAGTTTGCATATTTAAAAATTATTTTTTCATCCTTTTTTTTAATAAAAAATTCCAAAATTGTAAAAAATAAAGGTACTTTTTCTTAAGCCAAATTATTATTTTTCAGATGTCTCGTATAATTGATGGTAGTTACTTGGGTACATGGCAAAAAAAATTTTAAACCACAAAAAAAAATTAAAACAAGTAAATGGAGAACTAAAAATTCACATTTTGGTTTTTAGTTCTCCATTTGCACTTTTTTTGGCGTGTACCCAAATAAGTACCATTAATTAAATAAATCCGCCAAACCAATACAGAACATATCTTCAATTCATTTCTTGAATGCCAATAGAAAAAATATATTTGTAAATTGCATTTTAGGTTTTAGACGACGCAAAACTTTTTATAAAAATAATTTTCTTTTCATAAAATTAGTAAAAAATTCCATTTTGTGCGAACTTGTATGTAAGTCAAAAATAAAAATTTTAAAAACTATGTTCTTTTAACAGTAGAACAGAAACTTACTAGAATCCTAAAATACCATAAAATTAATTAAAAAACAAAAATTTAGTTTATCAAAATAACAAAATATTAGAGTGTAGTTATTTAAAAATAACGTTCCTTGTCCAAACGGTAATGTAAAATGCAAAAACTGCATGTTTTAGTGCTTGGACAACGTTGTCGGCACAGGGTAAAAATGTGTTTAACAGCTAATAACCCGACACCCACGATAATTTGGAATTTACGCGCAAGCCTTTGTAGGCTGTAACAAAGATTGGAAAAAGAAAATTAAGTAACATTTAGTTACAAATTTTGAAAACCAAAGACAGTTATAGTTTCACTAACTACACTAGTGGAAAAAAGTAAAAGGGTACAAGAAATATCATTTTTTTTAAGGTTTCTCAAGTTGCTGCATTTTCCTTCAAAATGATTTTTAAAACTTAAAGATTTTAGTTTTGAGATCTTACGATAAAAGATTTTTAAGCAACGTGTACCGCGTAATCCCTAGGAATACCAAAAATTATTTTTTTTGTTTTTTTTTGTGGTTTGAGAACTTGGAATAATTTTTCCAACTTAACTATTAAATGGATTAAATAACTTGTTTATTTGGCTTTATTTTGTTTTTTTAAGTTCAATACGACCATCTCTTGCTGATATATCACGCTTTGAATAAAAAAGGATCTTTTATAATGAAAAACAAAAATATTTACTAATGATTTTTTTTCTTGGAATAACCAAGCTTTCCAACAATTATTGTAAAAATAATTACTTTTAAACAATCCTAAAAAATATCTTGGCCTTATTTTCCTAATAGCTTTATAACAATACAAATATTTAATACATTTTAAACTAATTTTGCATTTATTTATTTAACAATGGGCTTTTAAAACCGCACGTTGAAGTCCTATTGTTCACCCCTTAGCATTTGTGTTGTATCAAAGGTTTCTTTAAATCGTTGGTACAAAAGCAGGTCTTTTACCTTATATCATTTCAGGGAATCCTGAAAAAGACATTCTAGTCTAAGTTGAAGTCAAAAATATCTAAGAACATCCTAAATAACTGCTTTTTTATTCCAAAAGATATTTAAATTACAGCTTAACTTACTCTTTACGTATTACTGACTTTAATAATATTTTTCCAACATCGATATTTTGGTAAAAAAAATCTTTAAAATTAAACGCATGCTTTAGTAAATGTTATAATACATATTTTATTGACAAATTATAATTATTTCTCGTAATATAATAGACCAAATAACCTGACGCAAAGATATAAAACAGAGTGTTTTTATTACAGTATTTATTTTGTCAGCTATAATAAACTATTGTAATTGGCCACAACGTCTTAGTAAATAGAAATTAAAATAGAAATAGGAATAGAAATAGAAATAGAAATAGAAATAGAAATAGAAATAGAAATAGAAATAGAAATAGAAATAGAAATAGAAATAGAAATAGAAATAGAAATAGAAATGAAATAGAAATAGAAATAGAAATAGAAATAGAAATAGAAATAGAAATAGAAATAGAAATAGAAATAGAAATAGAAATAGAAATAGAAATAGAAATGAAATAGAAATTAAAATAGAAATAATAAAAAAAAAGAAATGGAAATAAAAATAGAATTTTTTTTTTATTTATTATTTTTAAATTTTGGTGGGTTTTACTTATCTGTTTAAAGTCGGTTTATTTTTGCAACAAAAAAAAGTTACAAATACTTAAAATTTTAACTCTAATATAAAATTAAGTTGTCCCATATTTTAAATTAAAAAATAAATTATATTATATATTTTAACAATCTTTATTTCTCTTAATAGGCACTTAAGTAATTATAAACCAGGTACCGCTTTGGGAGATTTAATTTAGTATGGAGATAATTAAAATTTAATAATAAAAATACCAGTCAGAATGTCTTGACAAATAGGTGCTTTTAAATATTTTTTATAGTAATAAGTCACGCAAAAAAATTAATGTAAACTTATACCAAAAAGCAAAGCCCTTAAAACTTTATCAGTTTTTTCCCATCATATTGATTTGTCTAGTATAATTGGATACCTAACGGTTAGAGAAATAAAATTTAATTGTGTACTACTAGATTAAACACTTCAATTAAAGATCATATATTATATTTTTGACAGCTTCTTGTATTATTTAAAGTGTATTCATGGCATTTACATTTTTGAACGACTTAATGTTTATGTGTTTTCCTAATAACTGTAATCAAAATGCCACACATTACCGTAATTACCATTCTTGTCAGTTAAAAGGAAGTTTTAATGGGACAGCTTTTATGTTAAAAATAAAATATGTATACGGTTTCAGGAGTAAATACTTTGCGTTGGACAAACATTAAGTAAAAGGGATTTTTACTATTTTCTGGCTCATTAGGGCTAGGTATTACGGTTATCTTTAGGTCTTTTTTTAGTATAAAAGATCTTAGGGTTCATGCAAAAGTTTTGTTAGATAAATAGCTATAGGACCTAGGTCAGTAATGAAATTGATTTTATAATAAGAATACTTTTAAAACCTTTTGACGGGTCCACAACGAATATTTAAACCACCATATAAGAAAGCGACGCTTTAACCCAGTCCGTCAAATGTTTCGGGTGTCGGACTGGGCGAACGCGTCACTTTTTTTCAGACAAGATTACATGTAAGGATCCATTGTTAAATATAGAATTTTTATTGATTCTTGATTATTAAAGCCCACAAAATTACTTTTATCCATTGTTTGTATCACTATTTAATATATAATTACTAAAAATGGATTTTTACTTATAATAAAAGGTCTTAAAAGTGCGGGTTGACCTACCAAACTGACCATTACCAGCTGCTGCTAGTTTTATTAAAAAATAATATTTTACTATCAAACTCTTGAAGATTCCTCAACTACCAAAAATTGGATGTATTAAATATGGTATCTTTTAAAGCTAGCTTAGAATTTTTACAGTAATAAATATACAAAGTGTTTTATTTAAAAAAGCAGCTTCATGTTATAACTTTAAACCAAAAATAAATTTAAAAAAATATATAGATACGCTACTGAATTTTTTGTTAAAAATCCCTAAAATTTTACATTTTTTTATCCGTAATAACAAATAAGTGAGAAGTGCCTAGCCAAATAAGGAAAAGTTAAAAAACAATCTGTATCTTCAAAACGAATTAAGTTAGCCATGACCTTCTTGCATCCCTGCATTTGTTTCAAAAATCTAAACCGAGAATGTACAATCAGATTTGTTCTTCTCTTTTAAGTCATTTTTGTTTTAACCGTATTCATCGGAGTGGTTTAAACCACATTTGAAATGACAGTATTAATATGAGAGTTAGGTAAAAATAGGTATTCAAATGTTTTAAAAATGTTTTAAACCATATGAACATGAAAAAACGTTTTTACTTTTCGCAATACCCTGCATGGAAAACGAAAAGGTGCCACCCTGTACAATAATAACTGAATTATAAACGATGATTCTTAACCTGTTCGCATAAACTTGGAAAATTATTGCAAACAAGGGCAAACAATGACTTCTTAACATGAAAAAAGTTTGCTTTATATTTCTCGTTAGTGAGATAATTAATTATTTTTAATTAAAAATGATAACGCGAACTATAAAAACAAATTATAATAAGTAAAGTATTTTTTGTTTTAGAAATTAATTTGCTGGATTTTTTGTTTATTATAAAAACAAAAAACAAAAAACAAGTCAGCTGTAATTTTATTTTTACGCGAATAGAACTACAATTATTGCTACTAGTTTACATTGTACCATGTTATTGCTGAAACAATGAAAAAGTTAGTAGTTTATTTTTACAATTATTTATTATTTGTCCCTAGAATTATAAAACTTTTGTTTAATTTTGAATTGGTTATCTTTCTAACTAAAGATATTTTACTAACTTTTTTAAAATTTCTGGGTAGTGTTTAACTAATAATTTTCAGGTTTATGCGTAAAAATCTACCATATTAAAAAATCAATAACTACTATGACCAAAATTGTATAATATCAGCATGGCCAAAAGTAGCACTTATATAGGGTGTCTCTGCGGTAAAAAAATTTAAGAGCTTATGCCTAAACCATTTTTATTAAAAAGTTTATATAAACATGGGTCCTTAAATGTTTTTTTAGGATACAGGGTGTTAAACTTTTTAAAAAACCTAAGAATTTTAAAATTACTTTTTTTGTAAAATTTGTTAAAGTAAATATAAACGTTATTTAATAAGGTATTTGTTGTTGTTGTTACATAATTGCTAATAGAAAGGTATAACACTTGTTTAAAAAAATTGTCCTTATGTTTTTGTACGTCCCAGGAGGATGCACTTTAGCAGATTTTTTTGGAAAACTAAGCAAGCTACGTAAAAATACTAGGACAAAGAAATTTGTATTTTTAGGTGCTGGTCAGTGGCGTATATTTTCTTGTCAATAATATTAGTTAATATGCGTCCCATGCCGCCACTGATCTTACTTATTTAAAGTTATATTGAACCTAATTACCTTCTTATTTTAAAAATACCATGACTAAAATTTATTAAAATCGAATAAGGCATATTTGGGATTTTATAAAAGATTCGATTTCTCTTTAAATGTTTAACACCCTGTATCTTATAAATAAAGAATTTCTGGACCTATAATTTTATAAAAAAATTCATAAAATTGGCACAGGAAAACGCCCTTAATTTTTATTACCGCAATTGGGAAACACCCTGTATATTTTTGGTGTACCGGTTGTGGCTATGGCCTATTTTATTGATATTTTAGGTGTCTATTAGTCAATTTATTTTTTTCACCTAAACCTAAAATTTTAAAGTAGTGTTTATTAAAAACATTTAAGAATATTAGAATTTTAACGTCTTCTGCAGAATGCTTAAAAGAAATTATGAAAATGGCCGTACAACACGCGTCCATATACAGTGCATTTCTGTAATATCCCACCTCCTTAAATTTTTTTAACGGATCAAATACAAACAAATTTTGGAATATAAAATTAATGCATGATTATGTACTATACTTGAGAGTAAAATTGACAAATAAAAATTTCAAGATAGCGGTTGGGCACAATATTTTAAAGCTTCTGACAAGCAAAGTCGGTCTATATAAGGTCACGACATTCGGCCATATTGCTTTGACGTGTTATGACGTCACATCTCCCATTTTTCGGCCATGTTGTTCAGTGCCGTATATAGACAGTTTATCATATTAGTAGAACAACCGTTTATACAACAGTTTTTAATTATTATTATTAAGTTGTAAAGCCTTTTACTTTAAATAAAAACATTTGGAATTACATCTTTCAACAAATATCAATACCAAAACAATGCTAAAGGAAATGCGCAAATTCTAGACGCCACTGGATTGATCATAAGCTTTGATTTTACCTAGTCTTGCCAACTTTTCTCCGTGGAGTGCCCTTCCTTGCGTCCCCGACTTCGAACCGCCTAAAAGTTGAGGATATGTCGCAACCTTATAAATATAAACTAACCTTGCCTGACAAGTACTTTAAAATCCTAGACTATAAAGTCATTAACTATACCTAATACAAAATGGCAGTACTTTAAAAATAACCTAAATGTTTGATTTAGATTGCCATATTTCCAAAACTAATAAAGTAAGATGTAATAAATCTGCCTTCTGCTTAGAGCTCTTTTAAAGATCTTTTTAATGGTAATATAATATACAGGGTTCTTCACAACAAAAATATAGGTTTTTTTCTACTCCGTATATTATCACCAGTATAACCGTTAAAAAGATATTTTAAAAAGCTTTATAAGAAAAGATTATATTACTGGCGATTGCCTTGCAGCAAAGCCATAAACCCAATCAAGCAAGCAAGCAAGCAAAGATTATATTAGGTACATCTAACTTTATAAGTCTCGAAAATTTTTCCATCCAAATTGGGTATTTAGGTTATTTTTAAACTACCGACAATTTGTATTAGGGAAAGATATTAACATTATATTTTAAAGTTACAAAGTACTCGTCGAAAGTTTTAAAATGATGTGTCACACCTTTTTATTTTAGTTTTTTTCCACGATGACGCCCACTCGCCATCTGGAAATCTTTCATTTGTCAATTTTACTCTACAGTATAGTATTTATGCTTTAACTTTTTAAATTGATCCGTTTAAAAAATAAAAAGGAGGGGGCATTAAAGAAATGCACTGTATATGTTTTAATTATTTTTTAAACTATACTTTTAACGAGTACAGAAAACAGTTTAAAATGTGCCAACTTATCACAAAATCCTATAAAGATACATTATAAGACTACATGTAAGAACTACATATTTAATATTAGCTTATAAATATCAATGCTGCCACAAACCGTGCAGTGACCACAAATGGTACATTTACCCTATACGTGATAAAAGTTGAGTAAGGTAGTCGTTTTCGAGAATTCTGGATTTAAAAAAAATCACTTTCTGTATGGCCAGGACGAAGCAAAAACTATGTTCTAACGTTTGGGGATTTTTTTTTGTTTTTTTATTTACCACGCTGTATCTCAAAAGCTCAGTTATTAGGAAAATAAGTTTAAGTATTAAAATTAACAGTCTAAGAGATAATCATCTAATACTGAAAAACCCTGTATATTTTGTATTGTTCTGTTTACATAGAAGCAAACAATATTGTTACAAATTACATATTCTAATAACAATCTCGTAAACATTTCAATACGGCCAAATGGAATATGTTATTGTTGATTTACATCTAAATAAATTTGCATATAATTATGCATTAGAGGCAATCTGTTTTAAAATAATTTTGTATAAACGGTTAATCAAATACAAAAATATTAATTAAAATAAATAAGAATTTTATTTCTACTTCAAAATAATAATTGTATAATTAAAAAATAACATACAAGGATTTTTTTTGGTATTTTTCTTCAGGCTTAAATATTTACTGATTTTATTTTTTCCGTGACGGGAAAAAACTGACATTGTTTCTCTGTTAACAGGTACTAAAATGTGACTTTCCGTAAAATTACTTTTTTCCGTGGGAAAAATAGTGAGTGCTTTTTTCCCGGGCATGCATTATGTACACGTAAGTAAAGTAAATATATAATTTAAGAATATTTTTTTATGCAGAATTTTCATTTCCCTTATATTAGAAGTCCAGTAAGATATTTTTTTAACTTTATAATATTCCATATAACTACCAAACGATCGCTTTTCCTTTCAACATTTTAATTTCATGTTGTTAAATTACAAAATTACATTGACAAATACTAAACAGTTTCCAAAGGGTTTCCATAGTAATGCAAGGTCTAAGTGTGCTTCAAATATACCAGTCGACCAGTTTAAAACTTTAAATTTTACATGATTAGTTTTCTGATTTTACTATTATATTTTTTTAATAATAGGTCGCCCTTCTTTTACATCTCAGACAAAAATTGTGTATTATACACAAGAATAATTTTAAATTTTAGCTCTCGCTTTATTATTTCCCTTCGCTTCGCGTCGGAAGACATTACAACCTCAAGCTTTATTCACCTATATAATAACTATTTTTTATTGAAATTCTATTAAAAATGGTTTTGTGATTTTAAAATATATTTAAAAAATTATTGTTAATTTAATTAGGTTTGATATTAACATATCCTATGATACAACAGACACATGATTGTTATTAACTCTGCACTTAAGTTCTTTTATCGCTAGTATATCTACATTGTCTTCAAGGTTAAGTGTAACAAGAGAACAAATGAACCAAGTCAAGAAGTTTTGAATTCTTAAAGGTAATATTGCAAGCAAAATTTAACTTTAATTAGCACTATACATGGCGGATTAAAACTATTCATATGCAGAATAACCAAAAGTAAAATATTTTAATTTTTAAAAATAGAAAAATTTTGGTTTAAGAGATGTTGCAGAAAATAATATTTTATATCCAAATTTTAGGTAGATAGTTGTAGTTACAAAAAAAGTTTTTTTTTTGGTCTTCATTTAGGTTAGACAAAATAATTAAATATTTTGCGAGAAATTACAGAGGTAGCCCAGTTGTTCGAAAAAGTCCAATATTAGTGTCCGACAGAAATTTTGGTTTCGGTTCGTTTCGGCCAAAAAATCAAGTTTTGGAGACAGTTTCAGATTTGACCAAAATTGGCAGTAACCAAAACTGATTTTGTCAAACGTCGTTCGCTCGCCTTACTTCGTTTCTCGCGGCAATGCTATTAGCTTAATTACCTAAGCAAAAATGATGGGTCAACCTCGGAATAAGAGATAATAAGCTGAAAAGTTGTATACACCTTTCTTTAAGCGTTCCTTAAGTTGTGTCAAAAGTCTCATAAAATCTTCTGTCTGCGTCGTTAGTTCTTCTAAGTCAAATGTCAAAAACATTGTTTCTTGCAATTATCTCGGTTTCTACTACTACAATAACATAACACTTACAATTAAAGTTGTAAAGCGTAAAATTTGCTACCTTGTATAATATATAGGTAAATAGATTTTATTATTATTATTATATATAAAATAGTACCTTATAATATTATATATATATATATATATATATATATATATATATATATATATATATATATATATATATATATATATATATATATATATATATATATATATATATATATATATATATATATATATATATATATATATATATATGTAGACGAGAGAGAAAAGTGGACTGTATGATTATTAAAAGTTAGCAAAATAAATTCAAACAATATTAATTAAATCGAAAATGTGACAATCCCCAAAAATAACATTGACCTTACCACATGTTAAGCTTTCTTGGACTTCTAGGCACTGGATATTTTTTCTGGAAGCACTTTCACTCACACCGATCAAGCAGTATTTAATATTATTAAAAAAAAGGCTAAGACGACATAAATCGTACCGGTACTTCGGTCGGGCGATATTTTTCGAGAGAGTTCTCAGAGCAAGTGTGTTTCGACCGGGAGTCGTTTTCGCAGTGCGTGCGATCTTCTCGGCCGTACTATAAGGGTTGTCACAAATTTATATCGCGAAAACCACATAAATTATTATGCGAAAAATAGATAATTAGGAAAGATATAGTTTCAGTATGGCATTATAAATCCCAAATATAAAAAGATTATTTCAACAAAAATAAAAAAAGAAAATATGCGATTGGACGAAACATTTCCGCCCACCTAAAATGACCAATTTTACCAGAGAAAAAAATAAATTTATTCTGAGAAATAACTTATTAACTAATTATTTTATATTTACTTTTAAACTTAACAATTGGGTAAAGGACAGACTTTTGAGACGGGACGTTTAAAAAATCCACTTTGAGTTTTAACGGTTACTACTCGAGTAATACCGTCGGCACCTGGATGCGAATCTACAACACGCCCTAAATGCCACCTTAATGGAGGCGAAAGCTCATCTTTAAGTAACATTAAAGTATTATTTTTATAGCTGTAGTAGAATCATACCATTTTGATCGCTGATTAAGAGTATGCAAATATTATGCTTGCCATCTTTTCCAGAAATCTTGGTGCATGCGCTGCAAAAGCTGCCAACGCGAGAGTCGTTCCAATTTAATATCTGTTAAGTCAGGCTCAATAAACGAGTTTAAAGGCTGTAAATTTAAAAAATGGCTTGGGGTTAAAACTGTTAAATCATTAGGATCCGAACTTATCGGACAAAGTGGACGTGAGTTTAAGACGGCTTCGATAGAAACTAAAACAGTATTAAACTCTTCGTAAGTTAAAATGTGCGTGCCAATGACACGAGAAATATGTTTTTTGACCGACTTTATGCCAGCCTCCCAAATGCCACCGAAATTTGGAGCTGAAGGTGGATTAAAATGCCACCTGATACCTTCCGTAGAGGAAGCATTACGCATATTTTGTAGTAACTGCTTTGAAGCACCAACAAAATTGGTACCACAGTCACTATAAATGTCTGTAACAAGACCACGGCGTGAAATAAACCTCCGCAACGCTGCCAAAAAAGCGTCGCTAGAGAGCTCAGTCGCGAGTTCTAAATGAAGAGCCTTAGTGGCTAAACATGCAAACAGGCAAATATATGCCTTATAGCTTTTGGCACCTCGAACTTTACCCATGGTAACAAGAAATGGCCCGCCAAAGTCGACGCCCCACTTGGTAAAACATTTTATTTTATTAACACGCATGGGGGTAAATTACCCATAAGGGGGTGCTTGAAGACGGGTTGCACTTAAAACAACGCAAACATGAGGACAAAACCTTTTTAATAGTTCTTTTTGAGGAGGGTATCCAATATCTTTGGCTGAGTAAATACTGAGTAGTTTGAAGTCCGGGGTGTAAATACTTATTATGGGTATATTCTATAATAAGACGAGTGAGTCTATGATCACTGGGAAGTAAGCAGGGATATTTGTGATCATATGAAAGAGAAGAATGGGTTAAGCGTCCGCCCACCCTAAGGACTCCCTCTTGGTCTAAAAAAGGACTCAACTTTCTAAAATATTTGGGAAGCGATTTAAAATTAGATGAGGTTTTAGAGAGCTCACTGATTTCCTTAGCAAAGAAAACAGCTTGAATATTTTTTATTAAAATTAAAAGAGCTTTGTCTAGCTCATTAAAAGAAAAGAGAATCAGTTAAGCGATTATGGGGATTTCTAGCGTTATGAATGAAACGCGCCAAATAGGCAAATACTCGATTAATTTTTGTTAAAGAAGAGAACTTTTCAATTAAAGTATCCCAAAAATTAACCATAGGGGCAACAGTGGTAAGAGTGATTTTCCGTCTTTCTAGAGTTACGTCAGCATTAATTTTATTTTCAATACATTGAGTACTCCACGGCTCATAATGAGAAATTAGGAAATGTGGTCCCGCCCACCATTTTTCCATCCGGATTAACTCAGAAGGCTGAAGACCACGAGTTGCACAGTCAGCAGAATTTTCCTCAGATGATACATGATGCCAAAATCCTGGAGATAATTTTTCCTGAATATGTGTTACCCTGTTGCTAACAAAAGTAGCCCATTTATGTGGGGAAGACCGTATCCAGGATAGCGCTACAGTGGAGTCTGACCAAGCATATATCTCAGTAATATTTAGAATATCCTTAAAGGCTGCTTTGACAGCAAAAATTAAATCTGCCAATAACACTGCTGCACACAACTCAAGCCGAGGAACAGAAATTTTCTTTAGAGGTGCAACTCTGGACCTAGCACATAAAAAAGAAGTATTTACTTCATTTTTTGACACTGTCCTCAGATAAATAACAGCTGCATATGCGCTTTCTGAACTGTCACAAAATCCGTGTAGTTCACAAAATTTCATGTCCTGAGGAACAATTTTACGAGGCAAGGCGAAAGACGATAAAACTGAAAGATCTTGTTTAAAAGACGACCAAGTATTACTTATCGAACTGGGGGCTGGCTCGTCCCAGTCAAGACCTGACGACCATAATTGTTGTATAAACAATTTAATTAGAACTGTAATTGGAGTTAAGAACCCAAGTGGGTCGA
Source organism: Listronotus bonariensis (assembly GCA_014170235.1). Lineage (NCBI taxonomy): Eukaryota > Metazoa > Arthropoda > Insecta > Coleoptera > Curculionidae > Listronotus > Listronotus bonariensis. The sequence continues at coordinate 209,331 of JACEGR010000360.1, read as the reverse complement.
ATATACGTGCAAGATCAGATAACAAGTTTCTTTTAGTGCATTTAGTATGTTTGGAGTCTATGTTATAAGAAAAGCTATCATGGGAGGGGTTCCACTGCAAACCTAAAATTTTTATAGTAGCTTCACTTTCTTTATCAAATGAGAGAGGATTTACTTGAGTGAGGGTTTTATCAAAATGAGATACAAGAGAAGGAGTATTACTAGCCCATTTTCTAAGCTCAAATCCACCCAGGGAGAGAAGCTCAATAAGCTCTTTTGGAGTAATAGGGCAGACTTAAGGTCCGGGGCACCTGAAATAATATCGTCGACATATGTGTCATGCTGTAAAACTTTAGCGGCTAAGGGAAATTGAGATTCATAATCACGAGCTAATTGTACGAGTACCCTTATAGCTTGAAATGGAGAGGAAGATAAGCCAAAAGTAACTGTCGTTAAGCGGTAGTCTCGTATAGGTTCAGATTTAGAAAATCTCCAGATAATGCGTTGGAAATCTCTATGGGGGTTAAATATATTAATCTGACGAAACATTTGCTTTATATCAGCAGTAAAAACTACAGGGTAGTGGCGAAAACGTAAAAGCAACAAAAATATATCTTGCTGTAGTTTGGGCCCCACTAACAAAGTGTCATTTAAAGACAAATTATTACTGGCCTTGGTGGAAGCATCGAAAACTACACGAAGTTTTGTAGTCGAGCTTTCTGGTCGAACAACGCAGTGGTGGGGAATATAGTACTGAGAACTAGAATTAAGCATAGGTGATACGAGTTCCATGTGACCAGAATCGAGATAGTCACGCATAAAGTTGCAATAATCATTATAAAGAGGAGAATTACCAACGAGACGACGCTCTAGAGAATAAAACCTGCGAAGTGCGATATCTCTGGTATTTGTAAATTCGGGCATTTTGGAGGCTTTGAATGGGAGATTGACTATATAGCGACCGTCATTAGCTCGAGTATGTGTTAAGGAAAATAATTCTTCAGCGGCGACTTCTTCAGGAGATAAAGAAAGAACTTGGGGAACTTGTTCCAGTTGCCAAAACTTCCTTACATCATCATCCAGAGAAGAGGAAATTGTAGTGCAAAGTGAATTCTTTGACGAAATAAATTTTGGCAAAGGCACACGTCCCATTATAATCCAACCAAGATAAGTATTAAGAGCTACAGGTTCCTCAATGGAATGTGAGATTATACCTTCCTTAAACAAAAAACCGAAGACATCACAACCAAGAAGCATATCCACCGGACTAGAGATATTAAATTTGTCATCTGCTAAGGTCAAATGAGAGAATTTTTTAAAATTATTTTCGGGTAAGTCAGCTGTAGGCATATTATCGCATATTCGAGAGATTACAGCAAAATCAAGAGTAATTCGAGGTTCAACATTTAATTTGGGAATAAAGGTACATGTCACCTCCTGAGTGACCTTGGCGGTTATGTTTTCCAAACCCTTTACAGAAAGAGAGAGAGAGCGTTTAGGAAGACCTAAGCGATTACAACATTTGGTAGTAACAAAATTAATTTGACTACCGGAATCGAGCAAAACTCGTACTTGCTGAAAGCATCCGCGAGAGTCGAGAACACGAATCTGAGCAGTGGACAATAAAATAAGATTATCTTCAGACCCGTTGTGTCGCGTCATATTTGAAAGAGCGACAGATTGTGTTTCAGCATCGGGTTTTACCGTAGGGGGAGAAGAGATAGCGGGGGAGATAGTGCAGGTGCATCACGATGTAAAAGACTATGGTGTGACTTTGAACATTTAGCACAGCGCATTCGAGATGAACATCTGGTATTAGTGTGTTTTACGCCTAAACAGTTAGTACACCATTTATTGGATTTGATAAAATCATATCGCTCGACAGCATTTTTTTCAAAAACTCCGAACAACTATAAATTAAGTGACCCGTTTTTTACAAGCGGGACAAGTAGAGGGATTAGAATTTAAGAGAGAGGTCCTTTTGGAGGTTTTGAAAGTTTATCTTTATCCGCAAATTTTGAAGAGTAAGAGTGGGATACAGTATCCAGGGCTACACATTGCTTTTTTAGAAAATTTAATAATATTTCATATTGCTTGTGTTTATTATTAGGATCTTCCAAAGAGTTGCCACACTCAAGTTCAAATCGAGTGGCTGTGCTAGAGTCGAGTCGATCAAAAAGCATATAAAACAAAATAAAATCCCATTCTGCAATGGGGTGACCAATATGCTCAAGAGCTGACAAATGTTCAGTAAATGTGTCTAAAAGAGAGTGAACAGCCTTTACATCAAGATCACTATTAATTTTTTTGTTTTTTCAATTTCTCGCCAGTGACTAACAGCTATTAAACGAGAATTTTCATATCTATCTTTTAAAGCGTTATAAGCAATAATATAATTACCATCTGTTAAAGGGTTACATTGAACTATACTTAAGGGAGTGCCCTCTAACGAATTTAGCAAATATGTAAATTTTTCAACACCGGTTAAACTTGAATTTTTATGAATCATGGAATCAAATAAATCTATAAAAGTTTTCCAATTTCGAATTGATCCATCAAATTTTTTAAGTTCTAATTTTGGCAACTTGACATGACTTGGAGAAGCAACTTGAATGTTCGCTTTATTTTCGAACAGATCGGTATAAATACTTTCAATTTCGTAATAAATATTGTCAAACTTTCTCCGAATACTTCGTTGCTCATCCATATCCGAATCTTCCATGGTTGCCAAAATATTCAAAATTCCCGCGTGCTGAGTGTCAAAATCAGAAATAATGGATTGTACATGCTTATAACTAGCTTTAAACTGGCTGTGTTTTTTATTATCAATTGCGGCTTCATTAGCCATATTCTTAATATCTTGTAATCGATCAACAGCATTATCTCTTTGAGCAATAAAACCTTTAAGTTTTTTGTCAGTCATTTTTATTAATGATGACAATAATAAATAATTATTAAAAATAAATAAATATAAATATGTTGAGGGAGGAGTTTATATTAATATAACTTTATGGAGAAATGAGATTATAATTAAATTATTGATATTGATTTAAATATTATAATCAATAAAACATATATTGAGAAAGAGAGTATAATTTTATTATTGTTGTTGATATATTGATTTAATAGATTATAATCAATATTGAGAAAAGGGCTTATAATTATTATAAATATATTGATTTAAAAATTATAATCAACATAAATATGTTGAGCAAAATATAATTATTATTCATATATTGATTTAACAGATTATAATCAATATTAAGAAAAGTATATAATTAATATAAATATAGAGAAATTAGAATATAATTATATTAAGAAAAAGATTATAGTAATATTATAATTATTATAATTATATTTAGAAAGAAAGTATAATTAATACAAATGTATTGAGAAAAGGGTTATAATTAAAATAATTGCGTTAAGAGTGGAGAAACTATTTGTTATTAATTATTAAAAAATTAAAAAATATTTTATGTCGACTTGAGAATTAATCGTTATCCTAATGATAACTTGCGGTTTAATAACTAGCCCTTTGGAGCTACCGACGAACGGCTGTAAGTAATACCAGCATTCGCTCGATGGGAGCGCGGTCCAGGTGCGCGTTCGGTACCTTCGGATTCAAGTACCGTGTCCACGAAAAAGGTTAAAATTTTGAATAAAAAATGAAAAACTTTATATGCCAACTGAAATTATTAAGATTTATTATAATTTTTGCAATTATTATTATGTGCGATTACCAAATCCGTGATCGTATGGACCAAAAAATGTAGGCGAGAGAGAAAAGTGGACTGTATGATTATTAAAAGTTAGCAAAATAAATTCAAACAATATTAATTAAATCGAAAATGTGACAATCCCCAAAAATAACATTGGCCTTACCACATGTTCAGCTTTCTTGGACTTCTCGGCACTGGATATTTTTTCTGGAAGCACTTTCACTCACACCGATCAAGCAGTATTTAATATTATAAAAAAAAAAGGCTAAGACGACATAAATCGTACCGGTACTTCGGTCGGGCGATATTTTTCGAGAGAGTTCTCAGAGCAAGTGTGTTTCGACCGGGAGTCGTTTAGGCAGTGCGCGCGACCTTCTCGGCCGTACTATAAGGGTTGTCACAAATTTATATCGCGAAAACCACATAAATTATTATGCGAAAAATAGATAATTAGGAAAGATATAGTTTCAGTATGGCATTATAAATCCCAAAAATAAAAAGATTATTTCAACAAAAATAAAAAAAAAAAGAAAATATGCGATTGGACGAAACAATATATATATATATATATATATATATATATATATATATATATATATATATATATATATATATATATATATATATATATATATATATATATATATTAACTTAAACATAGTATTTAATTTAACATTTCACATATACATATTATAAATTTAAATAAATGATTAGTTGACTTTTTTCCAGAATATACTGACCTATTTATTTAATAATATAATAATTTTTAAGTTATATTATAATAGCTATTTATGTATCAAGGGCGTTACTAGGACTATAATGCCCTGAGGCCCTCGGGCAATTTCTGACCTGATGGGCATTATAGTCCAGTAAAGCCCGTGGTGCATACAATGCTTTATGTTTTAGCCAAAACAGAGTTTTTCAATGACTAATTACATTATTTATTTGCAATATAAAGAATAGGCTGCACCTGTACCTGTAGTAGATAATGACTGGTGTTAAGTTTGACTTTGATGTTTCTATCAGTTAGTCAGTTGGCATTTTTTATTTAACGATTTGCTCAAAATGAGAGAAATTCCACAAAATATAAGAGGAAAGGCCATAAAAGCGACCGAAAATCTTTGCTAGTTAAATCAAGGCAACAGTATGATCGGGAGTATGGCATATTTGGTATTTGGAAAGATGCGAACGCAATTCTTCAAATAACCGAAACCGTTTTAATGGCATATTTTCAGAAACTGGTAAGTTATTTATTTTATTTTAATACATATGTTTGTATAAACTTGATCTTTATTGTGAGAGAAATAAAATTGGATAAGCAATAAAATTTTCATATTAGCGCATTAGGCGGAGAGCAGGTATTATTGCTACCATAACATATTCCGTTTCTAAGGTAGTACAGATCAATAATAGATGGGTAAAACATAAAATAGGTAAAGTGCTACCCTCATCTGAAGATCACTTACCTTGGACCTAAGCCTTGGAGTTATTTAATTTTTATTCCTATATTACTTAAAACAGAATATTAATTTTAATTTAAATTCTAAATTTATTTTGTTTTTAATTAGTAAATGTACCTAAAGTGTAGTTTTTACCCGTCAACGGTAGTCCTCTTAGGTTTAAATTATTGGATAGCTGTTTATACGATAAGAACATCAGCGTCATCATCTTTCCCTTGTTTTGTTGGGATATTTACATTCTTTTACTTTTAAATAAGCATATCTATGATTTTAGTTTAATTATTTTTATATGACTAATATTTTTCCTAGCTTACTGGCACAACCATTGTTTTGTCGAAGAAGCTTTAAAAAAGTTGCAGTTCTTCTTAGTTGTTTCATTGCTTTTATGACCCCCTCCCAAAATTTTAGTATTTTATACTGGACCACGTGAGTTTTGGCTTCGGTTTCAGCCGAAACTAAAGCCATGGCCAAAATTTAGGTGTCTGTTTTGGTTTCGGTCGAAAATGATTTAAAAAAAATAAGATTTTACATATGTATTATGTATAAAATCTATACTTTGGCCACTAAAAAAATTAATAATGAAAACCGAGTTGGTAACTTCGGTTAGTAAAGTTTTAAACAAATAAAATATATTTTTATTGTGGTTCATACGGTTTCTATTTTTTTAAACTAATGAAATATATTTTTCTTGGGTGTTTTTCTTAATTTATAATAAACAGGATATAGTTATTTTTTTGTTGTCCTTAGTGTTTTTAAACAACAAGCGTAGTATTAAAAATATCTAATTTCTTTCCGTTTTGCCTAATTTTTGGGTATTTAGTTTTTACGAAAGTTTGAGTAAATTAAAAGGGTGGCAACATTGTCACTAGTGCAAAAGTAAAATAGCCTATTATATGCAAAATTTTATGCTAAAATCTATTCTGGACAGAAATTTAGGGGTTAAAATTAAAAAGAAAAACTTTTTTGGGACCCCCGTAAACATTAACATGTTTTTAGGACATGCACGTTAAAAACCCCTTTAACGTTTATATAAAGTTTTGTCATATCTTTTTAGACAACAAAAATATTGGACTTTCTCAGACAATTGGGCCACTTATAGTAATGGTTTTAAGATAATATATATATATATATATATATATATATATATATATATATATATATATACAGGGTGGCCCACCATATTCGACACGGTCTGTAGCTGGATAACCATGGGGTTTTTAAAAAAGTAAATACTGTAATACATATACAGGTCGGATAAGACCACAGTATAAAAATTATTTTAGTCTATACAGGGTGTCTAAAAAAGTGTGACGTAACAAAGTTATATTTTTTTAAATGGAACACCCTATATTTTATGACGGTTTTAGATTCTACTTTAAAAAATAACTCAAGTTTGTTTACAGTACTAAGTGTCTCATTTTATTAATTTTTGTGATATTTGATTTTTCTGAAAAATGCAGAGGTAAAATTAAATTGATTTACTTTAACACTTTTAACACTTTAAACTTTATAATCTGCAACAAGATTAGAAAAAGTCTGCCATATCATACGTAGGTCAAATCAAAATCAAATATTGTACAGGGTGATCAGAAAATAATTTCCATTTTTCAGATAATCAAATAGCCATATCTCTCTTAGTTTAAATGGAACACCCTGTATTTTTTTACGTCACATAATGACAAATAAAATACTCTTTCAAATGGTGTATAGGTGGCCTATACCTATCTTTTGTGCTTTTTAGTAAAATCTGTTTTTACAAATTTTTAGTCCAAATGTTTATTTAAATTAAAGTAGCCATTAATATTTTTCTTAAGAAAATAACAACTACCATTTATTGATTACTAGTGTTTTAGTCGCTTTAAAAGAAATTTCAATGATTTTAAATAAAAAGCCTTCTTCTACAACAACAAGATGATATAATTCTGGTAGGATGTGAAAAAATGGTTTACTTTAGTCTAGAGTTAATCCATCTGATAACTTTAATAGTTGCGTTAAAAAATTTGACTCAGTGATTATGGATAATGAAAGAAACGAGTTATAGGTCACAGAATGTCGTCATAACTGACCAGAGGCGTCATTAGGATTGTTTAAAAACACAAGTTTTATCATTACCACATTCAGCTGAAATAAGTGTTATTGGAAGTAGCATTATAAGCAACTAATGAATTTTTTTCTGTGAATTTTAAAAATAGTGGCAGATAATACAAAATCTTTAATTTTGTGCTTTTTTCCAACAAATTTACATTTTGTAATAACGGCTTAGTAAATAGGCATCATCACAGCCTAGTTACATTTAAATAGACATTTGGAATAAAAATATGTTAAAACAGAATTTACTTAAAAAGTATAAAAGATAGGTATAGGCAACCTATACACCATTTGAAAGAGCATTTGGTTTGTCATCATGTGGTGTAAAAAAATACAGAGCGTTCCATTTAAAATAAGAGAGATTTTGCAAATTGAAATTATTTTTGATCACCCTGTATAATCTATGATCTCGATATGACCTACGTATGATAAGGCAGACTTTTCCCAATCTTGTAACAAATTTTAAAGTTTAAGGAGTTTATATTGTTAAAATAAAATAAATCTAATTGCACCCCTGCATTTTGAAAAAAATCAAATATCACAAAAACAAATAAAATAAGTTAGTACTATAAACAAACTTGAGTTATGAACACGCTTTTATTAACTTGGGTTGTAACTATCCATCTGGCTATCTATGTAACGGAATCTTTGAGCCTAATTTTAACCAACTTCCAGCTATTCGATTTCTTTGAAACTTTGCACACTTATTAATGACCCATGACAATGCAATAATCTGCAAACAGTATCCCGTTATCTTGTTTTTGATAGCCAGGCAAAAAAAAATCCATTATATTATAAAAACAACACCTGGGTTGCCATCTGTTGGCAACATTTCAAACTTTGCTACTCAATGGAGAAGAAATTTTTAGTGGGTTGCCATCTGTTGGCAACATTCCAAACTTTGCCTGGGTTGCCATCTGTTGGCAACATTTCAAACTTTGCTACTCTATGGAGAAGAAATTTTTAGTGGGTTGCCATCTGTTGGCAACATTCCAAACTTTGCTACTCTTGTTCACTAAAAAAATTTTTCGCCATTTTGTCAAGAGTAGCAAAAACTAAAAAATGAAAAATAATTAATAGTTTAAAAAAACTAAAAAACACGCTTTTATATGCAACCGAACTAAAAATTAGAAAATAATTTTTCATTAAAAAAAATATTGTCATTTCATAGTAAAAAGCGTGGGGTGCTTAATATATTAAATGTTATAATTATTATATTTGCCAATATCTATGATGGAAAAGTTATGAAAAAATAGTAAAATGCACCCCACGCTTTTTACTATGAAATGACAATATTTTTTTTAATGAAAAATTATTTTCTAATTTTTAGTTCGGTTGCATATAAAAGCGTGTTTTTTAGTTTTTTAAACTATTAATTATTTTTCATAGCGTGTTTTTTTAGTTTTTTTAAACTATTAATTATTTTTTATGTAGAATCTGAAAGGGTCATAAAATATTGGGCGTTCTATTTAAAAAATATAACTTTGATAAGTCACACTTTTTGAGGACATCCTGTATAGAGTAAAATAATTTTGTACTGTGGCCTTATCCGAACTGTATATGTTTCAGTTTTAACTTTTTTAAAAACCCCATGGTTACAGACCGTGTCGTGGGCCACCCTGTATATATATACATATATATATATATATATATATATATATAAGATAGAAATTAGGTCGCTCCTACAGTATAGTATCAACTCTCACCCGATGTTGAACCACAGATCCGTAGTTTATATAATTTTTAATATTATTACTTCACAAAAAGTGTATCCCAGAATGGGTGTTACAAGAGGACAAATTTAATGAACCAGATATTTTCGTATTTTTAAACGTTATTTTGGGAAAACTGTTTGCATGGTCCAAAACTAATAAAAACCAAATTTTACTCCGATTGGTGAAGGGCGAGCTATAACTTAAAAATATGAAAAAACTCAAGAATAAAGTACCTTTATTTTAGGAAATAAAACACAATTTTAATGGTAAATATTGTAGAAAATTAAATTTTATTTTAAAATTTAAAGTTTAAGAATTAAAGGAAGAAAAAAATATTTTAATCAATTTTTTTCATTATACATTAACAGTTTTTAAAATACTTGGCTTAAGGCAGAAAATTTTAAATTTTACTTTCTTTAGCCAGTTTTTTAAGTTGAATGCGTAATGTAAAAAAATGAAAATTACATTTTTTTTTACTCTCATGTTTTAACTTGAAATTTTGATATACAATTTAATTCTCTACAACATTTATCACACAATTTTGTTCTATCTTTAAAAATAAAAGCAGTTAGCTCCTGGGCTTTTTTCATGTTTCTAGTTATAACTCGCCCTGTATAATACCAATTGGAGTACAAATTAACATTTATCTATTTAGGACCATGCGACCATTTTTCCCATTCAAAAATGTTTACTCCATTTGTCCTCTTTTAACACTATCCTCGGACACAGTGTATGTAAAATCTGTACCTACCTATCTAATGTTTTTTATTTAATTAACTTAAAATGTAATGTGTATATAGTGTGTAATTACAAGATGTGTTTTGAAATATAGTTTTCAAATAATATCCACAGACTGTCCTCGGATGGACTGTGCAGGAGGACAAATAGATAAAAATTTAAATTTTGATAAATAGTTTGCTTGTAAAAATCTTTTTCACGGTGAAAAAATGTTGATTTGTGTACAGAATTTGAAATAACACGATTTTTCTCCAAGACTTAACTACCTTTTATTTTAATGCAAAATGTCATAAAGAAAATTTATTGTAATTAGTAATGGGTAAGGTTTGTAAACAATAAAAATAACAATACAAAATTTTATTTAAACTTCTAATTTGGCAAAAAAACCTTGATCACACTTATTTACAGCTGAAAAAGTGCTTTGTGTGCGAATTTGGAAAGAATAAGGTGTTTAGAGAGCAGAGTGTAAAGGTGTTTTAGGAAAATATTTTATTATAATTGTTTTAAATAATTAATTTTGATAACACCAAAATAAGTTTTTAAAAACTCTGTTATAACCTTATTAAATAAAGTCATACAAAATTTCATTTTTTATTAAAAAGCCATTAGAAAGTAGAAACCAAAAACACGATAAAATTTTATAAAAAATAATCAACCGTCACTATTAATCCTTTGTACCTTTGATTAGGAAAAGTTTAAATCTAAGAACTAGGAAGCATACCCTTTCGGTCTGTCAAGATGACACTAATATGACAACACTAAAAATGAAAGGAGAAATACGGTCGGGCTTTAAAAATGTTAGAAAGCCTTTTTATGTAAACAATAAAATACCACAAAAAAGGCGGCAAATTTATAAAATGACCACTAAACAGTGTAATTAAAGTGTGCAGTAAAGACAAAAACAATATTCCTCATAAAAATTAGTGCAGGACCACTAACTCTATTAGCCAGGAGTTTTAAATAATTAAAATCCTAAAAATATACAAGAAAATTTAAGAAAAATAAAACTTTTTAGAATTGAAGCACCATAATTTAAAAGATAAAAAAATGTAATAATTTAAAAATATATGTTAAATTGAAGCCAAGTCAAAATATAAAGTTTAAGTTGGAGTCATATTATTAACATTTAAATTAAAACTATTATTAAGATATTTGCATTGAGAAAAAATATTTTTAATATTTTGCAATTTTGATAAATATTCTTACAAGAAACTTTAATTTGGCATTTCGGATAAAAAAGATAAATTCCCTTGAAGTTCAGAATTGCGCTTATATCCAAGAAAAAATTAATTAATAGAAGGTGGGTTTTATGTAATATTAACTTAAAATTCGAATTTTAAAGATATATAATATGTTAAATAATTTTAAACTTTTTAATAAAAATTAAAAATTGGTATAGAAGGCCATAACGTGATATTTACGCATAACTTTAAAAATTTCACTCGTCGCACAAGGTTTTAGCACACCACTGATAGTCCGCAAGTAAATAAAATTGCTTTACTTTTATTACAAGGACACTTATGACAATAAAGCAACTGCTGACACTAAAATACTTTCCTGTAAACTTAGTTATGCCAGCAAATATGGCAATAAAGAGGTTATATGTGCTTTGTTTCTAAGTTGGAACTATGAAAAACTTATAACTTAAACTAATTAACTAAAATGTAAAACAAACACATTAGGAATTTTCAAAATATTTATAAACATTGAAATGACAATTTGGTTTTCCCACGAAACCGTTTCAAAGCACTCTTCACAAATTATTATAGAGTGCTGCAGACATACGTATGTAGACAATTTTTACAAAAATATTGAGTGAGGCGAGTTTTTTCACACATAAAACATCCTTGTTAAACAACCTCTTTATTATCCGAAATACTTTGTTCTACATCAGTTTCATGCATGTGTAATTCAGTAGCATCCTTCTTGCCTTCATTGCTGTCATCTAGAGGTAGTTCTTCATCCTCAGTGAATTGTACACATTTTTCCATTAATTTTAGGTAGATATCCTTGTTCATAGCCATTGTAAACTATGTAATGTGTGATAATTATAGCTACAGTTATCCAAATTAATATCCCTTGATAGAAAAGAAGCAAAACGACGTAGACAAATATATAAAAACTCTTTTTTATTTTACTGGTCGCGCGCGGGCTCACAGTCCGCGAACCCTAACTTTTTGTCAAAACGAACAACTTACCACCTGCTTAGTCAGTTATGCAATAAAAGATACCTTTGTCCGAAGGTACTGTGGGCCGCAGCTTGGGTTGAGGCGTATCCTAGAAGTTATCGACGAATATAGATCGGTGCGGAGCGATGGCCCGCGTGCGACCACTTAAAAGTTAATTCTAATAAATTTCTGTTTTTTATAATTAGTTACATTTCCTAAAATTAGAATACTTTACTCTTAGGAAGTTTTCAGTTGTTTTGATTAACCCTAATAAGCTACTAAAAATTATGAAAACAAAATAAAATGAAACATTAGTCTTAAAAAGCTTTTAAATTTTTAACTTGTTGAACCACAAAAAAGCAAAAATTTACTTTTGTTTTTGAAGTAATCTAAATGTACTTAAATTCTTTTGGAATAACGAAGCTTTGACATTTTTATAAGAATAATTTAAGGCAGTTAATTTGGTTTGATCTATTCTCTATCGGTAAGTTAAAAGTAGGTTATTTTTCCTTTTTTTAAATTTAAGGCTCTGCTTTTAAAATATGCCATAACTTTTAATTTTTTTAAACAAGTTCTTACAAACAATATTTTTTTCTAAGCTCAAAAATAGACGTAATGTTCTCTTGAGACGTATTCGTTAATTTGCACCTACCTCGTATAATACGCCATGATCTATTTAAATTTTGATCTATGTTTTGTGAGTTTCGGTATACGAAGCATATAGTTTTATCAAGAATAAAATGTTTTGAAAAATTTAAAATAAAACAGTGTTCCAAATGGTTTAACATTTCTGATGGTCACTGTATATTGTTGGTACATACCTAATAAATAACACTACATATACCAAACCATAATTTAATTTAAAACTTGCACGGAGCATTATATATGCACTAACATTATTTAAAGCTGGTAAATATGTAATTTTGCACTTAAACAAAACAATTTTAGGTAAAGCAGTTTAGGGTTAAATGCTAAAATTATTTCGACAACTGTTGTTACTGATAACAACTCCTGAACAGATACTATATTGTGGTAAAATGCATTTTGGTATAATCGATTTTGTTTAACATAAATTTGCATTACGTTTTACACTTAAAGCGCTGAAAATGGATATTTTCTATAAATTTAACCTGAAATTAAATAAAAATAAATGCTATGTTTATAGTAGGTAAAGTATTTTAATATACAAAGAAAAAATGATTTTTTTGAAATAAAAAATTAAATTATAAAACTTGAATTAAAATATGGTCTATAAAAAACAATAAATAAATAATTTTCAAGTACTCGACTTTAAGTGGGATTTCACGTATTATATTTTGATATAACAAAAGTTTCAATTCTCCTATAATAATTTATAAGAACATAATTTTTCTTTTGCAAATTAAAATTGCACCGCAAAAAAACTTTATTATTAAGTGTTGCAGAAATAAAAAGTGTCATTTTAAATTAGAATTAAAATATATATTTTGCCTTTTCCGTTTTTATTCTTTAAAGGAGTTAAATAAAAAAAATTAAAATAACGTAATTAGCAAGTAAATACTATATTTTTAAAGAGTTAAATTGAAAAAGTTAAATTTTAAATGGATGCTGGGTGTCATCTTGAAAGTGAAGGGAAGTCTTTTGGAATATCATTTTAAAGCTTTTATATAATACAATATATATTATAATTATTTTTATTTATTTATTTCCAACTTTGCATTTTACATACAATTCATTTTACAGTGCCATACAATTTTAACAGGTAGCAAAATAATTTTGTTAATTGCACCTAAGTGATTTAATACCTGTATGTGCAGAAATATTATAAGACAGAAGTAAGGGGTTTTCATTTTTTATTTTAAATGGAACACCCCGTATGTTATTTTATTATTAAAATGCATAAAAATTACCTTTTCAAAAATGTATCACACTTTACTTTTTTTTTAATTCGTTTCTGAGATATTGTTGCATAATTTGTCATTTATTATTAATTTTAGGTAGAAAGAAGGCCCTAAAAGAATATTCATATTTTACTTTAAATAATCTCAATATAACTTTTGTATTTTATTGACGGTTATGGCGAAAAATTATTTACAATAACAAGTAATTTAAAAACTTAAATAAGGATTAAAAATAATTATTTTTTTAATAGTAAACTAATTTATTTTGTTGATGTTTTGCCCCAAGAACTTTTTAATTCGAATTTTAGTAATACGTTGAAACTTAGTGTAATAAATGAAATTATTTTTACGTATGCACGTATGGGGGTAAATAAAAGATGGTTATAAAAAATAAATGTCAGCTAAATGTGGGCGCTTTAGCAGAAAGCTTTAATTTGCTTTCCATGGCCATCTTTTATTTAACTGAATACATAAAAAAATATATTTTGTAACATTAAACTACCATGTATCTTTAAAACCTGGGGGCAAAACATTAACAAAACTAATTAGCTTTCCCTTAAAAAATAAATATTCTTTACTCTTTTATTATTATAAATGGTTTTCCGCTATATTGATTAATAAAAACTAAAGTTATATTGAGATTGTGTAAAGTTAAACATGAATATTTTTTATGGCCTACTTTCTAGCCATATCAATAAGAAATGATAAAGTAGGCAATATCTCAGAAACGGACCAAAAGAAATATAAAATTAGATACATTTCTAAAAAGGACATTTTTCAAGCATTTTAATAATAAAATATTATACAAGGTGTTTCATTTAAAATCAACAAAAATAAATAAATAAGTCAAAAATGGGTCACCTTAAAAAAAACTTAAAACCATATATAACAGATTTAAAAATCCCAAAAAATAATAAAGTTTAAATATAATAAAAAATATACCCTAACCTGAGTTTCTTATAAAAGGGGTCGAATGTGGCCCACCCTGTACATAAAATATTTTCTTTGAAAATATCAGTTAAGTGACTGCAGTTTGTGGTTGGTGCTAAGAGAAAAATTATTATGCTATAGTTTAAAAAATCGTTAAAAATAATATTAACGAAATAAAATTGTTCAGTTAAATTCTGACGTATTTTTCATTGTCCTTAAGTTAAGTCCTATGAAGAACAGCTGCGGTCAAGTTTTTAAAAAGAAGGATTTGAACATTTTTAAAAATTGAACAACATTTTTAAGTTAATAGGATACATGCAACTAAAATAGTTTAACGTTTCCAGCACTTATGATACCTATTTATTTTTCAAAAAATTCATTGTTTTTTGTTGTCGCCACATCCACGGCCAGCTATTGGTCGAACTTTAAAAGCCCTACTTAAGAGCATATTTAGAATAGATACATATTAAATTCTCACTCATTTCCAAAAAATATAAATTTTTGCAATAAACATCCTTATAAAAACTCACCCTTGTATTTATTGCTTAATGGTATAAATTAATACAAAAATTAAGTTTTAGTTTGAAAAAACTGACTCGTAAAGTTTTTAACAATATAATTTTAAACGATTTTTTTGACCAACCTGTGTTTATTAATTGTCAAACTACAAATTTAGTCTATCGTAGAATCCCATAATTTCGACAAAATTTCATTTTTTTAATTCGAAATATACTAACGTAACTACTACTATTCTGGGTATAAGTGATAGTGCCAGTGCTATGGAATTTATTAAGATATTTAACCAACCTATAAATATGACAGTGAGGTGTGACTAAAAAAATCATTGTCCAAAGTTGAAATATATTTTTCTGATTTCGGACTACTGCGAAATTAAATAAATAACTTGATTTGGACACTTACAAAACGCTATACCCAACTTAATCAAATGCTTATATAAATTGTCCAAACCAAGGACATACGGTTTTAAATAAATTTTTTAAAGAATCATTGAAATTTTTATTTTTTGTACACCTAGGAAAAAATGCACATATTATATCTGAAATGGGTGTTTATTTCAAGAAATTTGCCACAGACTAAATAAGCCAATAGATGGAAACTGTAAAAAAAACAGAACAATAAAAACTTTTAAAAAATCTCTAAAATACACTTGACAGATCTTTAAAATCTTTTAAAAAATTCTTTGGTCTATCGGTGGCACGTCGATGGCCCAAGAAAACTGCAAATATCCTTTTAAATTACCTTGGTGAGATCGCTGACAAGTTGGTATACAAATGACTTAAGAGTTCTTTCGTCGCAGACAACCTATCTGTTGTTTGGGTTAAACTGTATTTTTTAGATGTTCAAAATCTATGAAGCACACGTAATGTTAAAAAAATATATTTTCATAAAAATAACAAAGCATATTTCTATGAAATTATCATGCGTTTTTAACAAAAAATATTGAGTTTCATATTACTTACGCTCATAGATTCCAGAGAATGAAACAACCACAGCTTAAACGCCTATTTTAATTCCATTTTTATATGTTTTACATTATATTTGTTTATTTTATGCCACTACAGTACTGTTAAGGCCACGCTTTACTCAAAAAATTTCTTAGACAACTAGACAAAGGACGAATTTTCTGCTGAAATAATTGCCCAGAGATAAAGCAACCTGTTTAAAAATAAATGACGGTTTGTCCGAACTTAGGTTGCCATCCGAAGTTATGGCATGTTACGGTACTAAAGAAGTTCTTTTTACGAGGAATTGAACCCTTGTTCCTATTAAAGCCTATTGTGTAGAAAAAATATTGGTTTTTAATGGCTTGCAAACATCATCTTTCAAATAAAATTTAAGATAAGTCAACAATCGTTGGACTTAAGCATAGGATATTATACATAAGATATGTGTAGATTTTTACGCATTATTTAAAAATAATAATACTATGAAGGGTGTTTTATTTAATTTAAGAAAGTGGAAATTAACTTTCGGTCAAGTTTTCAATATAACCGAAAGTGCTAGAACTGTCCAAATATTTAAGTCGTATGTCCCCCACTGAGTCTTATCATGCTGCCTTAAAAAAAATACTTTTAAGAAAGTAATCGCGGCTTTTTGTAGGACATCCTGTATTATAGGTTTAAAATGATCAATCATAAAAATATTAAAATGATTTTCAAATTTAAAAAAAATCTAAATCGGTATGAAACCTATTTAAAAGAAAACACATTTATTTGTTTTAAATTTTCACTCAATTCAAAGTAGGGTTTTTTAAACATACATAAAATAGGGCTTTAAACTTATTCTTAAATGGTGAATTATATTTTAAAGCTTGTCGGTCAAGTTTTGGACATGCATGCATAAAATATAATTAGGTCTTTATTTTGGTATGCACATTTGGGGACTCAGAGCACTGCAATGATACAGTGCTTTATTACAGCACCAAAGCTTGTTTTTCTGTATTATTTGTACAACTAATCTTGTTCTCCTTGTGTCACCATGAAAATTGCTAACGTTTTAGCGCCTTTTAAATTCATATCAGTCAGGTTTCCAAAAATAATAAAAATACAATTTGCATATCTGTACTAAATTGTTTGTTCTTCATATAAAATTATTAGTAAATTCATGGCACAGGCACTTAAAGCAAGCAATTCTAATTTTGCTCTGCACCAGTTTAATTAAAATTCAAACCAACTTGGTGCCAGTTTACTTTTTCAAGAGCAAGAACGAAACGAGAGAATGCGCATTGTCACCGAGGCTGGTTGAGGTATCGCGTGAAATGAACTGTTGATCTCTCGGATCTGTCACAAAATTTAACCTCACAAACAACTTTTTATATGTTTACTAGACTAGTTATTTTCAGTCTGCTTATTCACTACTGCATGGTTTTTATTTCCAAGAAATTTAAATTATGTGAAATAAAAATCGGCTAGCACCCGAAAAGAAAAACAATATTATAATTTTGGGATTAGTACTTTCAGTTCTCTGCTTCGACACCGCCAAAAACAACGGTTCCAAAAAGCTCGAATCTCCGAAGTATATCATCTGCGCCATGAATACAAAAACTAGATCGCTAGAGTGCACGCACTTTTATTGCTCGACAATAGAACTTTTTGCGTGAAAACTTTGCACTGCCCTACCAGAGGTCGAGCTTAGTGCGCACTAGGGCAACGACGTGAATTCACTATTACTGTTTATAATAACCCCAAAGCATCATTTAAAATTAGGTTTTGAAAAAGTCTAGTGTACCAGCGCCAGCGTCGCAGAGCTAGAGCGTTTCATCGCTGTAATTTTTCTAAATGCGCCAAAATAAACCTATGCTTCACATTGGGATTAATTTTATTAGTTTTAGAAATATGGATATCCAAATACATTTTAATTTAATATATATCTAGAGCAGTAAACGTACGACTTACAACTACTCCAGTGATGGGCTCTATTAATAATTTAAAATTGTTTTTTAAATTTAGAAGACCATTTATTATAAACTATTAAAGCTAGACATAATAAATTTTATATTTTACCAACCTCTATACAGGCAGTTACAAAGTTAAGGGTCACCATTAGAATCTCAAAAACATCTAAGAGATACAGGTTTGGGTAAATTGGGGCAAATTGTTTGAAGAAATTTTTATTCGCAGGTAAGCATGCAGCCATTTTTTATGACAGGCTATGATAAAGTTTATAAAAGCATTTAGTTTAACTAAATGTTTTAATTTAATATGTGTTTATTAAACGTACGCAAATTGCATTTGTTTTTAAATCTCTTTATTAAATTATGAAATAAATAGGTAACTAAACTGCTGCTCAATTCAACTGCAACTGGAAATTTTTTGGTAAATTTCAAATCGTTATTACTCTTAAATAAAATGCCATAGCAAAATGCGGCTTTTACCGTTTTGTAGGATAACTTTTTTGGAAAAAATGGCCATTTCACTTTGTGTAAATTTTCTCTTGTTTTTATTCTACAGGGTGTAATAGAAAAGTCCGTTTTTACAAAAACTTTGTCAAGAGCGACATTCTACAAAAAAAAATAGTTTTTAATTTTTAATTATATAGTGTTATTCGGTAGACCATTTTGAAAAAACAAGTTTGTCAGATTTTTGATATCTGCTCCATTTTTCATGTTATAATTTTTTTTCAAAAAATTGATTTTTTTCATATTGTACTCCCTGTATTTAACAGTTTATCACAGCGATTAATTTTTTAGATAATTTTAAATGTACATAGGTACCCTTTTAAAATTGTATTAGAATTTTATTTCTAAAAAAATATTAACGCGTCAGTAGCGTCGCAAATTTAATTAAATTGTATTTTGGTAAAATATCAATTCCCAATGTTTCTGTGAGCACCACATATTCTGTATTTAAGATTTTAATTGTTTTTATACAATTTTTAGAAACTATAGACATTTATCTCGGGACGGTTTTTTAATTTTTAAAAAAAGTTATCAGTGGCATAGATATAATTTTTCTTCTGAATGCTCTTTTTACTTACCAGAGGATTATTGCATGGAAGTAATAATTTGTGATTCAGGTTATTTTAGGGCATTTATCGATTAGTTTAGAACAAACGTTAACATTTTTTTAAATCGTAGTAATTTTAGAAAAAAATATACAGGGTGTTTCAAAAATTAAAGCTTCCACATTTGTATTTTTTAAAATGAAAAGCAGGGTGTGAATCCTTAGATGATTTTACCAAAAAAGCTTAAATAAACCTATGTTCTAACTGTCCTAACTTTTGAGATACAGGGTGTGAAACTTTAAAAAATATATATCTTTTTTATAATGACTGTGATACCACTCTACAAATTTTAATTAAATTTGGTGCACAGCCACTACACATTGGGAGGCATTTATTTGCCGCGCCGTATGTAATGTTGTAAAGATGGCTATGCAATTTTTGTTTAAACAGTTGAAACGTTTCTACGTAAATAATGTTACTGTCAAATTCCAAAACTTTACAGTTTGGTAAGTGTTAAATATTCTGTTTTTATTTATCCTATATTTTTAAAATGAGAAGGTTAACCACCATTGAAAGAGAAAATTGTTTACGCTTGCTTGAAGAAGGTATACCAAAACAAGACCTGGCAAGCTTATACAATGTACATAAGAGCACAATTACTCGTTTAAGTCAAAGAGTGGAGGAAACCGGTGCTCATGAGTACAGATATGGAGGAGGCAGACAACAAAAATTGGGGCAACAAAATGAACGATACCTAATAAGATTAGCGAATGTCAATCGTCTTAAAAGTTCTTCTTGGCTTAATACCAACGTAAGGGTTGAAACAGGCATTGAAATAGGCAACAGTACTTTAAGGCGTAGGCTGAATAAAAATGGAATATGGTAGGTATCACAAAAACACTTTAAAATTTATTTTAATTGAATTCTTGGGATTGTCATTTTTTTGTGTTTTTTACACTTGTATGATAACAAATTATTTATTTATTTTTATAAAATCATAAAATTTTATATTATTTTTGTTTTATCCGTGCATAAGGTTAAGCCAAAAGGTACTCAAGATATTAAGAAGTAAATGTCAATCAGTAATAGAAAAAATTATAAACAAATTAACATAAAAAAAAGAAAACCAGCAATTTTCTTCTCTGTTTTAGGAATAGAAGAAGATCCCAATGCGTAAGATTGTTGCCTCAACATAGCTTTGCACGACTGTTATGGGCTCGAAACCATTTAAATTGGCAAGTCAGAAATTGGGCTAACTGTTTATTTTCGGACGAAACCAAAATTAATCTATACCATTCCGATGGCCGTCAAACTGTTTGGAGAAGAGCTAATGAGCGGTATGTGGAGAAGAACATGGCTCCAGAAGAAGCATTTGGAGGTGGCGGTTTAATGCTGTGGGGGAATTATTGACAACGGAAAAACAGACGTTTTTATTACCAGAGGGTCGATAAATGCGCAAGTTTATAGGGATAACTGCATAGAAAATATTGTTGTTCCGTTTGCCAATAATTTCGGAAACCAAATGGTATTTGTGGACGATAATGCTACACCTCACAGAGCCGTCATGGTTACTGAAACATTATTAAATAATAATATTCAACGTGTAAACCTACCAGCCAAATCTCCAGATCTTAATCCGATTGAACATGTCTGGAGCAATTTAAAACTGAGAATTAGGCAGAGAGCTAATCCGCCCCAAAATATGGTAGAGCTGGAAATAGCGATACGTGAAGAATGGGACAACATTCCTCAGAACTTTATTAATAACTTAATTCAGTCTATGCCCAGAAGGTGTCGCATGGTTGTAAACCGAAGAGGAGGCCCAACAAAATATTAACGAATTTAATAATTTAATAATGTTTAATTTAAGATAGTTTTTTGTTTTTGGTGATTTTTTTGATTTATATTTTATTTTAAGGTTTTGTTGTTGTTGTTTATACCATTGTTAAATAAATTTAATATTTATTTATTAATCAAGCAATTGAAAATATAAAGGTAGCATACCAAATTCGTCGGTCAAAAGAATAACATGATATGAAATTTGCTTAAAAGTAAATGAAAATTATATAAAAAATGTTTTAAAAAAGCAGTGGCGTACTATGATTTTCTTTAAAAAATATTTAATTTAAATCCCGCTCGAACGCCACTGAAAAAAAGGAAAAAACATATTGTACTTGAAAAAATGCCCCCAATGTGTAGTGGCTGTGCACCAAATTTTATTAAAATTTGTAGAGTGGTATCACAGATATTATTAAAAAAGATATATTTTTTAAGTTTCACACCCTGTATCTCAAAAGTTAGGACAGTCAGAACATAAGTTTATTTAAACTTTTTAGTAAAATCATCTAAGGATTCACACCCTGCTTTTCATTTAAAAAAATACAAATGTGGAAGCTTTAATTTTTGAAACACCCTGTATATTTTTTTTCTAAAATTACTAACGATTTAAAAAATGTTAACGTTTGTTCTAAACTAATCGATAAATGCCCTAAAATAACCTGAATCACAAATTATTACTTCCATGCAATAATCCTCTGGTAAGTAAAAAGAGCATTCAGAAGAAAAATTATATCTATGCCACTGATAACTTTTTTTAAAAATTAAAAACCGTCCCGAGATAAATGTCTATAGTTTCTAAAAATTGTATAAAAACAATTAAAATCTTAAATACAGAATATGTGGTGCTCACAGAAACATTGGGAATTGATATTTTACCAAAATACAATTTAATTAAATTTGCGACGCTACTGACGCGTTAATATTTTTTTAGAAATAAAATTCTAATACAATTTTAAAAGGGTACCTATGTACATTTAAAATTATCTAAAAAAATTAATCGCTGTGATAAACTGTTAAATACAGGGAGTACAATATGAAAAAAATCAATTTTTTGAAAAAAAATTATAACATGAAAAATGGAGCAGATATCAAAAATCGGACAAACTTGTTTTTTCAAAATGGTCTACCGAATAACACTATATAATTAAAAATTAAAAACTATTTTTTTTGTAGAATGTCGCTCTTGACAAAGTTTTTGTAAAAAACGGACTTTTCTATTACACCCTGTATAATAAAAACAAGAGAAAATTTACACAAAGTGAAATGGCCATTTTTTTCCAAAAAGTTATCCTACAAAACGGTAAAAGCCGCATTTTGCTATTGCATTTTATTTAAGAGTAATAACGATTTGAAATTTACCAAAAAAATTTCCAGTTGCAGTTGAATTGAGCAGCAGTTTATAATGAAAAATATTGAGGAGTGATAACAAAAAAATGGATGCATACTTACCTGCAAACTGAAATTTTCACGAACGTAAATTTTATTGGCGAAATAATAAATATTGTTATTTGGTTCAAAACGTCGCATAAATGTAAAGTGTGTTAGTGTCATTGGATTTAAAATTAAAATACGAGTTTATTAAGCTAAAAACCCCATATACTGCCTATTTAAAAATCAATATGACAATATTGTGAAAAAATGTGATAAAAATATTTTTTATTTTTTTATGTTGGGTTCTATCTTGTAGTCGTAAGCCCATTATTTAATAATTAAAAGGAATAAACATGTCTAGGACTTATATTAGATATTAGAAGTTACATAGATAAATTTATTTAAAAATATTCCATTTTATAGCAATGGTGGGCGGCCTTGTCATTCCTAGGTGGAAGGCGTTATTAAACCAATTTGGCATCTCCGACCATTGGTAGGGTCTGAAAAACGTAAAGTTTGTTTTTACTAAAAACATTTACTTATTCAAATGTTAAGCATGTTTTAACATAAACAATAGATTTGAGCAATTAACGCCGTTTTTAAAAGAGATCTACCGGTATGGAAACCAAATCGTCGATCTTAAGCAAATCATGCATAAAAGCCCTTTTACCAATTTGCTATGTACTCCCCTAAAATTCACCGCTGCAAGCAGCCCGCACTTTACAATATTCAAATTTACTTAGGTGGTCGGGGCTTCTCCGACCATTTTCACACCTGGTACAAAACTAAGTAATAAATTAGGTTTTGGCTGCTCTAAAAATATAACTATTCACAGATGCACAAAAACCTAATAAAATTATGTTAATGTGAACAATGGGTCGTTACACATTTTTGCTTGCTCTGAGTAATAAGTCATTTGTTTCAATTAACTTTAAAGTGGAAATTTAAGTTTAGCTGCAACTTTATTAATGGTGTAAAATGTTTAACTTACGAAGTTATTTTTGGAATAATTAGTACGTATTTATAAAGCAGTTGCTTTTCTGCATCTGTTAATTAAACCCTTAATTAAGGTAGTTTAGGGTAATATCAGTTAAGAGACCAAGTTTAAGTTTCTGCCTCAGTTTTACAAGCGTAAAATTGGAAGGAAAAATTACAATATTGCTGTTTTATTAGTACGGAAATATTGCCTATAAATAGGATTTATAACATTAGTAAACCACTTTTATAATTTAATAATATTTAAGTAATAACTGTGTTATTTAATAAATAGTTAAAAGGCCTAGTTTTAAAGTGTAAAATCATTAGAAGTAGATTTTTATATAATAAAAAATGAACAAATAACCCATACATTAAATGTGATGCATTTTTTTAGGTCTGCACACTTTGTTATGGATTTAGCTCTAAAAATACAACTACTGGGACATTTATCGTACTGTTGTATTAAAAAGTATAAATGTAGATTATACAGTTTGAAAGTAGTTTCCGTGGTTTTAAAACAGGTTAAATAGTAATAAAAAAAAACTAAGGAAAATTCTAACAAACCAGCAGTCTAAAGGTTTAGCCACACATAAGCGCACCAAGGCAGCACCAAGCCCGGACTCACGATGTTAATATAAAAGATTTTTTGTCAAGCTGTGTCTATTGTTTTATGTATGTATCTTGGTTTAAATAAAATTCTGTCTCTGTTTTTTAAATTCAAACTTTGGGTGTAGTATAGGTAAAGGTTTGACTACACACAACCACCCCAAATGATCATTTGCCTGCGACATATGTTTTAACTATAGAAAATAAAATGCTGGATAGTAATTTCGTTGTCACCCGCTATAATCAGATCTTCTTTTTATAAAAGAAAAAAGTTTTTAGCATAAAAATTTGATGACATCAGAAAATAAATAAAAATAATTTCATACTACTGTAATTATATACGACAAAGAAATCTCTCTTTTTCAATAGTTAAAAGAAGAACTTGCTTTTCACGTCATTTAGTGGTAACCTCTCCAGTGACGCGTTTCGCCTACCTCATAGGTGAATGACATAAAAAGTAGGCGTTCTTTTCTTAATTGTCGAAAAAGGGAGATTTAATTTGTATAAAATTAAGTAGTTTAAAAATAGGACTAGTAGCAAATTTTTTTCTTTTAAAAACTCAATGAAAACAACCCCGTTACTACCCCCTCTAATTGAAATTTACCATGACCCTTTTGCAATTCTATTTATACAAGTACCGTAATACGCCCAAAAAGTTTGAACAAATTAAAATCCTTAATTTCAAAATAATTTGAGCTTAGAGTAAAAAACGATTTTACACAAATTTCGTATTTTTCAATATAGCACATCAAAATCAGGGATCGCTGACCATGTTTGGTCTCAACAACACAATATCAAGTGGTCAGAAGCACGGGTTGTTCACAGGTAACCACATTGGAGAAAGCGCAAATTTAAGGAAGCCGTCTTTATTGAAAACAATAATAATGTTTTTAGCAATCCAAGTGTGGACATACCAAACATTTGGAAACCACTATTAAAGCGTACTAATACCAGCGCCTTAGGTGAACAACCCCACGCTTGAACGAACCCAACTCCATCACGGGTGAATGATCTTTCCCAGTGTATATAAACTCAGTAGCTTTAGGAATTAGGTTTAGTTTACACTTGAGAACGGACAGAGATAGTACTGCCCGAAACGTTGTGTGAATAAATTAATAAAGACAATGGAAGTCTGAAATTCTTCTTTTACCACTGAATCATTGTCTACCCCATTCAGACAGACATAGTTCCTTTATAGTATACAGGGTGTCCAAGAATATGTGGACAATCTCTCGGATTCATATAGAACACGTAAAAATAATGTGACAAGTTCCTATATTTTTTCAAAAGCTCCTTTTAACGGAGATATGTGCTCTTAAGGGACGCCGCTAAAAATTGTTTTTTAATAACGTTTATAGTACTTGATATAATAAAAATTCTTTTATTATAACAAATTAAGGACTCTTTAAAACTGCATCCTTGTAAAACATTTGCCTTCATTAGTTCGCCAGTAGTGTTAATTATTTTTACACCCTGTACAATAAAGAAATGAAAAAACAAATTTTTGGGTAGCCTAAATCCTTAGCTAAAAAAATATACTCCTGTTAGATGTCTATAAATTAAAGCGTTTCCGAGAAAAACTAATTTTTGTTTAGTAGCGACATCTAAAAACAATAGGTTATTCTGTGAAAAATGGCACTAAGAAACTAATAAAAAAGAGTTTTTCGATTTTCACAAAACTAAAAATTATTGTTGCAGCATTGTTAAGGGTCTTATATTCTTCGACATTTTTAAGCTATGGAATGCATAAAATAAGAGGTAGGCTATGTCGGACCAACAATCAAAATTATTAAATAACATCTATTTAAACAAAATGTTGTTTTTCTCAAAAACGCTTTACTATATCAATATCGGACAAGAAAACCTTTTGTTTAGCTACGGGTTAAGGCTCTTTAAAAATTATATTTTTATCTTTATTATACAGGGTGTAAAAATAATTAGTACTATAGTGTAAGGGTTAGTCCAACCCTGGCAAACTAAAAAAGGCAAATGTTTTACAAGGATACCATTCTTGGGAGTCCTAACTATCATAATAAAAAATTATTTTATTTTACCAAGTAATATAAAGTTATTTAAGAAAACAATATTTTTAGTGGCGTCTTTTAAGGGCACATAACTCTGTAAAGAGGGACTTTAGAAAAATATATTTTATGAACTTATTTTCAAGTGTTCTATATGAATCGGAGATATTGCCCACATACTTTTGAATACATTGTATAAAAAGTTAAATCTTCCTATAATCTTTATTTAGCATTTTTATTCTGGAGAAAAGCCAAATATTTTTTTGTTTAAACTTAAACTCCCAGAAAACAAATGAACTATAAAATACTTAATATATGGCTAAACATTTTTACTATTTTTATTTTCTTATCTGGGTATGATACCTAACAGTTGTATCTTTTACCAGGTAATCAATTTTTACAAGAGTTATGTCAAAGTTAGACTGTCAGTAAGTAAATTTTTTATACAACCTAAATTGAAATAATTATTTTATATTAAATAATTAATAATTTTTTTTTAAGTAATCTTACCTTTTATTACATTATGAAAAGTTTAATTTTCTTAAAATGCCTATTAAACATCTTTATTCTGATAAAGAGCTTAATATTATTTTGTTTAAGAATAAACTGCGAGAAAACAAATAAACTATAAAATACTTTTTTTACATTTTAAGCTTGCTATCCTAGTTTATTGAAATTTTAATAAAGCGATTTTTTCTTTGAAACTGAAGTAATTTCGAAGTCTTGGTAATTTGTAGTGTAAATACTATAGTCCATACTATACATACCTAAATTTGATTTGAAAACATTTAAATGGCAAATCAACTTTTTCACTAAATTATGGTACATATGTAGTTAAAAATATTAGGTCGTTTTGGCAGCCAAGGAACAATTACGATTTTGATGAGATTTTGCAAAGGTAATACATTTTACCAAAGGCAACTATTCCGCATACAGGCAATATTAAATAAAAAAATTGCTCCACGCTACTGTATAACCCCTACTTACCGAACAGTCGTTTTTCTATAGAAAGAATAACTTGCATAATGATATTTGGTTGCCAAAATGTTATTAATACTGTGGTAACAGTTTAAAAGTTATAAATAAAGTAGTAGGTTTTTTTCTTCCAACTTTAAAAGTAAATATCTCCATAACAAAGCGCGAAAGAACTTTTTTACTTAAAGTACTTACATTATTTTGGCTCACTGTATCACCCCCATCATTTATGACTTCACCTTTCCGGACACCCCGTATTTTCGACGGCTTCTTTAAAATTTTGTAAAAGTTTTTTAAACATACTATTTCGCTTTAAAAAAACTTTGTTTTTGAACATGCCCAGAAATAGAAATCCCAGAAGTGCAGGCTTTGTGTAAATAACAATGAACTTTAATTTAAATAATTATTGAAGTTTTCGAATTATGTTAACTTAGATTAAATTTTCTTTAAATTTAAATTTTTATAATATGTATTTGTTTAATGTCGACATGGTAAATGAAGTCTTTTTTATTGTAATAGTGTCTTTTTATCATGAAGTCATATATATTTTTTTAACTTTCGTATTATTGTTGTTCTATGCTATGCAAGACGTCAAACTATTAACAAAAAAAAACTAAATCCATTTTTTTTAATTTTACGTACATAGGTTTATTAAAGTACTTTTAAAATTTGAAGGGTGAAAAATGCTAATTTTTTGTTATAAAAATGGGTAAAACCTTAAATCATTCTGTGGCTATTGATTGCAATAACCATACACTGTATTTACTACAATTTTTTTCCCTCCAAAAAGTTGATAATCCTATATCCATATTTTTATTTTATTAGATGATATATGTATATGCATATACATATGTACATTAGGGTGCTTCATTTGAAACGAATATTTTTTGTTTTCCGCTGACACATGAAAATTCGGTTCTTCACATCGAAAAGAAAATTCCCTGAAAATTTGAGCCCTTAATTTTAACTTTAAGAACTTCCTCTCTATCTTCGATTGTTTCCCATTTAAATAACATGGAAATCATTGTTTTTTTGTTTTTTTTTCATAGTTCACTTCGGTTTTATGATTTTGCGTTGCGATCGGTCACAATCTGTAGTATATTAGAGACTTTTTAAAAGTGTCTAAAAACATTTTTCTGTGGCTTGAACTGTCTCGTCAGCATCGTTCTCGAAAACCAAATTTTTACAAAAATTGTTACATTTTCTTTATTATCGGGGTAAGGGCTAAACTGACAGAAAAAAAGTTAAATAAAAATTTGTAGGAAATTTAATTTTCCACAAAAATGCCTCTTTCCATATTTTGCCAAAGTGTGCAATTTACTAGATAAATTCGAGTGAATGTATTAAAAATTAAAAATCATTTAAATTTTAAGTTCTGTTGTATTATATCTTAAGATTAACTAATAATCGAAAAAGTTAATAATTATTTTCAATAAAAAAAATACATATACATATATACAATTATTTTTCTAGAAAAAAATTAATACGGCACTGTTTAACTTACAAAAGCTTTCATATGAAGTAAGCTCTGATTGAAATTATTCTAATCTCAGACGCTTTGTTACTTACATTGGACGTTCTACTTACACACATTTCATCTTCGCGGTAATAAACTAAAAGTGAAATAAACTAAACAAGAAATATATAGACGGTCCTGATGTTTGTCCACCGATTTACTTAAAAAACATACTAAAAATGTGTTCTTTCAATTTACATACAATTCAGAAACAACAGTACAAAAAAAAGACAATTCGTTGTTTTACACCTTTTTATTTACAATCAGCTTAATAATGGTACGTAAGTATGGTAACGGAAACGAAATGTTACTATAGTATTTCTTTTGTTTTTACTTCAGTGATTGCTTTGCTGTTTAAGCGAATATAGCCAAGTGATCAAAATTAAACTGACTATACAAAGCTTTTGCTGGCGCTTATTTAAATAAACAGAAAAAAAAAACAAACACATTTTTACAACCTTTTAAACTAAAACTATACTAAGTATGTTACATATTACACAATTAAATACTATTGATTTTTTTACGATATTTATAATCTCTCACTCCTTCGGACTAAAAGGGGATATAGACGGCCCAACACCGATTTAGCTAAAATAGGTTATACCGTTTTAAAACATAAGTTAATATATATATTAAATATATAAATTTAAATATGGATCATTTACTGTATTGTTTATCTATTGACCGTAAGATCTATTTTTTTTTGTTTGGAAAAATTAAATAATTATTTTATAAAGTCAATTATATCGAAAATAATTATAAACTTCTTCGATTATTAGTTAATCTTAAGATATAATACAACAGAACTAAAAATTAAAATATTTTTTAATTTTTAATACATTCACCAAGAAAATGTAACAAATTTTGTAAAAATTTGGTTTTCGAGAACGATGCTGACAAGACAGTTCAAGCCACAGAAAAATGTTTTTAGACACTTTTAAAAAGTCTCTAATATACTACAGATTGTGACCGATCGCAACGCAAAATCATAAAACCGAAGTGAACTATAAAAAAAAAACAAAAAAACAATTATTTTCATGTTATTTAAATGGGAAACAATTGAAGATAGAGAGGAAGTTCTTAAAGTTAAAATTAAGGGCTTAAATTTTCAGAGAATTTTCTTTTCGATGTGAAGAACCGAATTTTCATGTGTCAGCGGAAAACAAAAATATTCGTTTCAAATGAAGCACCCTAATGTACATGCAAATTCAAATGTTTTTTTTTAATTTAATTTTATAACTTATACAACAGAAATTGTTTAACTAAATCCAGACCCTCCCCGGGCTTCTTTTAAAACAGAAAAAAATAATTGAAGCGTTAAGAGCCAAAGCGGACCATCCCACAATTCGAAAAATGTATTCTTACGCGAGTTTTCAATAGTATTGAACCTAGTTATTAGAGCTAAAGTAGACTTAGTAAGCTACCACTATCCTATATTAATTTTAAGACTGGCCCTGATAAATAGGTTTTACGCTATTAAAAATACTTGTTAAAGTACATTTTTTGAATTGTGAGATGGTTCGTATTGGCTCTCAACGCCTTAATTGACCGAATATTTCATATAATATAAATAAATTATGCGCCAGGGAAAGACTTTAAACTTAAATACCATTTTTAAGTCTTAACTAAGAATCACCCGTATTTTAGTAATTAAAGGGTATGTCGGAACAACGTTTTAACTGACATCTTGGTCTAAAGTTGGATTTCCATAAAAAACTGTTCTTTATACTCATACGCATAAGCTTTACCGTTTTACGTAAACATCTCACAATTTTTTCCTTGTGGAGATCTTAAAGCGATTATACACTTCTTTATACTCGCGTAACAACGTTTTATGTGCCCTGGTAAAAAAACTCTCCTATATTTTATTAAAGTGGGCCAATGTCTTAGTCACGTCAAAAGCAGAGACTCGATAAAAGGAAGGGCTGTGGAACGTTTGGCTTCCCCCTAGACGGCGATTAGCCCCACCAAGAAGGCAATTAGCCGTCACAAAATAAATACTCTTTAGTCATGTTAATTTTTATAAAAACCTAAAAGTTGTTTAAAACCGTACTGTTCTATCTCTAACCACATCACTGTCACTATAAAACAACTTTTACCCATTAAATGTAAAACAAGGTCGCCAGAGACTTGTTTTCGTGTAAAAACGTTGTAAGCTACATGTAAACCGGATCAGCTAAATAACGTAACACATGTGCAATGTGAGGAAAAAAATTGGACTGACGTAAATATCCGCATGTTAACATTTCTGATTGGATGAGTCACATGCATCCTTTGTTGTTGCTTTACTGGCCGATAACCAAATACCTATTTGCTTAACCAGTATAAAACGTTGTTTTAGGGTTTTCTTTTCTTACCGTCAGAACTTCTTATTAAAGTTTCATAAAAAATGTTGTTTATTCTAATTACACTAAAATATCCATAAGTAGGTAAGCAACCATAATAATCTAGTCTTTTTAATTAACATAAAAATATAAAAAGCGCTTTTTTCTCAAAATTAAACTTCTTGCAGTTGGAACATTGTTCCGGCATACCCTTTATTGTGAACAATAAAATCGTTCAACTCTAAAAATTTAACTTCACCGAACAATACTTTTATCGCGCAACTGAAACTCGCTATGTACTTATACTTAATACCATATAGTTACGAAGTTCCCAAACTGTAATCCTCGGACGTCATCGAGTTTAAACACAATAGGGAGAACGATGCCGGCAGAGAGGAAACCAACCAAGGCGAAATCATCTGTGATTTATGTGACTATCTTCCACACTTACACCTTTAGGCGATCTATTCACATATTTGCAGAGCATTAAAATTATTCTGCCAAATTAACCCCCAGCAAAGTTTCGAGAATAAATCTTAGTTACGATTTAATTCACTTAGTCGCCAATGGGATTTGATTTTATAGTTCTCTGCAGGCGTGACATATGACAAACTTTATCAAAAGTTTTAATATTTGAAACCCTTTTAATCTACTTAACCCATACTTAAGTATAGAGCTTAAAATATAGTATTATATTATGGTGCATGAGCAATAGGTTTTGTTATATTAGCAAGAAATGTAATAATAAAACAATACCTAGGAGTCACACATGTTAACATGCCGGTATTTGGTTAGATTTTCTTGTTTCCTCACAACGCATTTTTGTCAAGCTAAGTCTATTGTTTTATAGAAATTTTTTTCTATTTTACTTTGTTTCCTTTTTTCCCAACTTTAAATGTAGTAAAGGTAAAAGTCTGGCCAGACATAACCGCACCAATGTCCTACAAGACCCGCAGCGTAGCACGACAGTGTCTTGTATGGTCTGAAAGATGCCCTGCAAATGAAATTATAAATGAATCGGATATCGCCGATGTTTTCCGAAGCAAGCTTTAAGTCAGCTTTTAGTTCAGTTTATAACGTATAAAAATTAAAAGTTAGTTGTTAAAGGTTAGTTGTTGTAAACCAACAATACAAGAAAGAGTGATTTATTAAGTATTTAACAGTGTAAAATGAATTTTAATGTTACATATTGTGAATAATATGTGAGTAAAACTTACGAATACATTGTTATTTTTTGTTCTATAAGTTTTTTTAATTATTATTTTGAGAAATAAAATAAACTATGTTTGTTTAATTGTTAAAATGCAGTTCGGGGTATGTGGTCGGGCACGAAGCGGTCGGTAATATTAGGCCTACGGCATTTGATTAAAACGGTACATTTCAATACCGAGATACGGTCGTGCTACTTTTACACCCTTTATCTTGCAAACGAGCTACCAATCGAACTTCTTGACATTTTAAATAGCTTCTATTATATTATTTCTTTACCTAAGAAAATTATCCAAAAACTGTAGTGTATAATTTTTTTCTTTCTAAAATTACAAAAAAAAAAATTATTGAAAGAAAATATGGCCATACCTTACTGATTTTTTAATGGAGTACCCTATATTATATAACACCATTAAAGGATCTTTTAAGGAGCTTTACAAAAATACCACACACCACCTTATTACATTAAAAATTATAAAAAAAATATTTAACTTATATTGGTTGAAATTTTTTTTGTATTGCTAATATTTGTGTATAGCTTCCTTGTTTTGAAAAAATAAAAAGAAAACGCAGATATACGAAAAGTTCTTCTAAATACAATAAAATACCCATAAGTAAGCAACCTAAGAGTTGTGGTTTTTCTTAATTGAAAGAAAAATTTTAAAAATTTTTCTTAAAACTATACTTTAGGCGGTTAGAACGTTGTTTCGGCATACCCTTTAATTTAGTTTTTGGTAAATAATGTGTGGTCATAGAAATAATAGTGTACACTACTTTTGTGAAAATGACTTTCTTACACTCGTGGGTTTGTTGCACTCGGCTGACGCCTTGTATGACATTAGTTAGTTTTTATACGACTGCTATGTAAAACGCCTGAAAACGCACGCCAAAGTCATTTTGAAAGTGACATTTTGTACATGTCTATGGGGGTTTAGGTATAGACATTGGTTTATAGAAAAAGAACTTTTATCCTTTCTTTTCAAAATAATGCTAAATGGAAGTCTTCAGAGTTCATAGTATTCAAGAAACTATTTTTTAAAGTTTGCCACTCACATCATTTTTCGGCAATTTTACCTATTTTTTCGCAAACAATGTTCTGTAACCCTTTTCTACGCAGTTTTAGGTATAGGCAGAAGGATATTCAGTTAAAAGAAAAAACAATTGCCTTTAAAGCGGTCTATTAAAACAGGCTCTAGGACTATTTATAAGTAAGATTTGGTTTTTTAAGTATTTCTACTTTCAAAAATTTTTTCTAATCTTTACGTATATCTTTTAATTTGTCGTTATAACTTTTTATTTTTGCGTCTATGTATATATGATGCTAATATAAAAAAGAAGCCCATTTCTTTATCTTTAAAACGGTACATTGCCAAAATTGCTGAAGTTACTTTTAAGCAAAATATATGTTTAGTCAAAGGGTCATAGTGCAACGATTTTTGTTAATTCTTAGATAAATGTTAATGATAATTTGTATTTTTTTACGACGGTTTAATAATGTATACATTATTAATGTTATTTCAAACAGGTAATATGACTTATTATGCACGGCTATTACCCACGCTCATTACCCACATCCATTACTCACGGCCGTCGTTTAAATGTGCATAAATCCTGTAATTTGTAATGATTTCGACAATCCCGATTATGAGTACAAAAATTCAAGATATGGATTAATTCCAATATTTACTTTCAAAGCTCCTACGCCACAAGTTTTCTTTGAAGAAATGGCCTTTTGATGTACAAAAGGATGTACAAGAAACTGTGGTTGCAAAAGTTAGGTACTAATTTTTTCATGTTCTGCAATGAGTGCTTATAGGTATCAATTGCTAGAACTCTGATAAAACTGAGATTTTAGAAGAAGATAGTAAAGCTGAGGAAGAATATATGTTGAAATTAATTTTTTTTGAAGTGTGGCTAAATTAGGTGAACAAATAAGCTTTCATTTTTATTTAGCAACATATATACCCAAATGCACAAAGAAAAAGTAATAACGAGAAATTAAGAAAATGTACGTAAAAATTATCAAAAATCGTTGCAGTATGACATTTTGACTAACCATATTTTGTTTAGAATTAACCTCAGCCTTTTTTACAATAAACCAAGATGGGAAATAGGCTTTCTTTATTTACATTGGATATACCCAAATGTGAAAGGAAAAAAGGTATAACGAAAAATTTAAAAGATAGGCAAAGGTTAGAAAAATCGTTGAAACTAGAAAGGCCTTAAAAACCATATCTTACCTATAAATAGTCCTAGAGCCTCTTACAGTAGACCGTTTTAAGGGTAATTGGTTTCTCTTTCAACTAAATAATTGATTGACTATACCTAAAAATGCGTAGAAAAGAGTTACAGAACATTGTTTGCAAAAAAATAGGTAAAATTGCCGAAAAATGATGAGAATAGCAAAATTTAAAAAATAATTTCTCGAATACTAAAAACTTTAAAGACTTCTACCTAGCGTCATTTTGTAAAGGAAGGACAAAGTTTTTTTTCTATAAATCAACGCCTATACCTGTATCCTTATAGAAAAAAGTTATAGGGCAAAATACAAAAAAAAATGAAAAACGAGTTTTTTCGTGTTTTCTTTTCTGCTTTGTTTTATAAAAATATTTTTGTCAAAAATAACTTTTTTAATTCGGTAAAAGCTATTTGATAAAAAATGTAATTTTCTACAATTTTTCTGTTGACTACCACCTAGAAAAGTGCGCAGTTTTTGACCTAACCTTAAAAACTAAAAATGGGCTGTTTTCACCCCGTTCTCAAAAAAGCACCCCCTCAAATGGTAGCACTCCGCGGTTTTTTAATGGGTTGGGGTCCATTAACCATATGAACTAGTTAAACCCCTTTAACGTTGTATTTCCTTTTTTAAAGTACAGAATCCGTAGCTCATTACAATGGTTTTAAAATTTTTTGTCAAAGGTATTTTTCCAAGAAATTCATTTTTTATATATTTATCTTTTATAGTGGCAGCTTTACGTTAAATACATTAACGGAGGAACGTAAAAACTTTGTTTCAGGGAAATGGAAGTTATCGAATATTTACCACTGAGATTTCAAACTTATTTATTATTTCGAAGTTTGTTAAAATGTCAATTTAAAATAGATAACAATACATTTCACTTTAGATAATGAAAAGTCTTTTTTATTTTATTACTATAAATCCTCAATACAGAAAGTCGTAAAATATTTTATTTAAATTATTTTAATATTTGCTTTTTAAAAATAAGATTAAAATTAGTTAAAAAAGGTAACGTTACTTAGAATAGTTGCATTTTTTTATTAAATAAAATACTTATTTTTAAGCATATCACTATATACCTTTACCTAATACAAAATGTTCGCACTTTAAAATTACCTAAATACCTGAATTGGATGGCCATATTTTCGAAACTTATAAAGTAAGATGTACTAAATGTGGCATTTTCTTAAAGGTCTTTTTATAATATATTAACATTTGAAAGTTGTTGCCCGAGCTCCGCGAGGGCAACAATCAGCTGTGGGCGTAAAAGTGCTTTACGCCAGAGGTGCAAACAATATTTTTGCACCACTAAAATTAATATACAAGCATTCTCTGTAGTTAGGAGAAAATTTGCCAGTTTTTAAGGTTTAAATAGTAATCAGTATACTTTTAACATATGCTTAATTAAATAAATTGTTGTTTTACCACCAAAAAAAAAACGAGCAATATTTAATTTTATTATTATTCAAAAAATTAATAATAATTGCGCAATGTACAATTTTACGCCCTCAAATGGGAGCGAAAAATTGTATTTTACGCCCGGTCGTAAAAAAAGGTGTTTTATTAAAACAATATAAAACAAAATATATACTTTTTTTCTACCCTCTATATTATTACCAGTATAACCATGAAAAAGATATCTAATTGAGCTTAAGGAAAACACCATATTAGGTACATTTAACTTCCTTAGTTTTGAAAATATGGCGATCTAAATTAGGTATTTAGGTAAAGTGCCGCTATTTTGTATTAGGTAAAGGTATTTACTTCAAATTGTAGGGTTCTAAAGTACTAGTCAGTAGCTCTAAAATGATGTACCACTAGACCAACCTATTCATTTTTTTTTTTGCAAGATGTCGCCCAGCCTCCATCTTGAAAATTTCATCTGTCAATTTCACTCTAAAACAGAGTATTTATGCATTAATTTCTTATTCCCAAGTTTGACTTTTTAAATTGATCCGCTCAAAAAATTAAAAGGAGGGGGCATTAAACAAATGCATCGTATAAACCATATTATTTAACACTTTGACTCCCGCCTATTCACGGAAGAAACTTTACTAGAAACCA
This sequence comes from Listronotus bonariensis, assembly GCA_014170235.1. Lineage (NCBI taxonomy): Eukaryota > Metazoa > Arthropoda > Insecta > Coleoptera > Curculionidae > Listronotus > Listronotus bonariensis. Next base: position 173,048 of record JACEGR010000360.1, on the reverse strand, counting down.
CATAAAGATAACTAAGGCATTTGAAAATAATCAATAGGCTTTAATTTAGAGAAATGTTATGTGTTTTTTGTTTAAAATATTAAGAAAAAAACATGGGCAAATTTCTTCTCTATAGAGTTACATAATACGGGTGCTGGTAACCAAACTGCAAAGAGCATAATATCAAATAGGACCCATAAACTCGTATTATATACTAAAAGTATTTCTATCATTGTGCTTTCCTCGCCTCAGGTTCACCATCACCATTCATAGCACCCACAAAAAAAACACAGCCAAAACCTACTAGCTTACTAAAATACAAGTCTTAACGCGTGGATCACTCCAAATGATGCATTCCCGCTTCTTCTTATAGCTGGCCAAATGTTTAAGTACACCCTGGCGCCATCTACATAATATGCCTTCAACCATTAGCCAGATCAAAAAATAAATTTGAGTTGTTTCTTTAGCCCAAAACGAATAAACCAAAATCTCCAAGCAGACCGAACGATCTTTTGATAACGTTAAAATACATTAGATTGACCGTGCAATATATTGCACGCGGTCTCTTAGGGTAGAATAATGATGTGCGATATATTGCACGGCGGGAGTCAAAGTGTTAACAGTAACCTTTAACAATGTATTAAAATGTAAAAAAAATGTAAACATAATAAGGTTAATATTAAAACGTTTACTTTTGCAGAAAATATTCTTAAGCACTTTGTTAAAGAAAAGACCTTTAAACTATCATAGAGGGTGTCGGACTATACTTTGATCCATTTTAATCAAGAATAATCTTAGAACCAATAGGGTTATTAACATACGGTTGTCGTAAAAATTCATGGATTTTGTTTTCTTTTTATGGTACTTTTGCTTTTTAGTAACATGTGACATATCTTTCACACAAAAGCAAAATTGTGGGTTTTTCGTTATGGGGCAATTTTGTTATTTTAAATGGAACTCCATGTAATTTTTTTTCTACAGTCTTAAAATTTTATATTTTTTTCCTTTTAGAAAATGCAACACAAGCCCTGGTTATTATAAATAAATAATGGATTTAATAATTCCTAAATAATTTACTGCATAGCATGTAATAGTAATACAGGGTTTGTGGAAAAAGTGGACTATCTGAGCAACCGTTTAATATAAATAAACCAAATTTTGTGCAAAGGAGCAATTAAACATAAAGGATTTAAAATTATATTTCCAAGGCTGCCAAGTTTATAGTTTTCTCTATAGGTTGGGGAATTTTAAATATTTAAATGAAATACCCTATTTTTTATTATAGTTATTAATAGCTTGTATTAACTTTATTATGACCTCATCTTATCATTTTTTTAATTAGGTCATTTTCGAAGATATCAGGCAAGGCAAGGCATCAAGCTAAAATACAGAAACGACTAGGTTGGCCAATTATCTCAAAAACAATTCAACCTTAATTTGTCAAAATTATTACAGGGGAGTAACTGGACATTTTAAATTTAGGAATTACATTTGGGATATTTTAAAATTAAATTTCCTTATTTCTTTTTCTTGATTTTCTTTAAGAATCTTGAAAACTTCGCAAATATTATTTTTATGAATTTAGAAGTTCCAGTTTAACCCCTACTAATTTTGACAAATATTGGTTTTATTGCTTTTTAGATAATTGACCATACCTTGCCATTTTTGTAATAATTTCAAAAAAGCATAATGCCATATCTTCAAAACTGGCAGAAGAAAAAAAAGATAATATTAGGTCATAATAAAGTTGATACAGAAAATAAATTACATAAATAATATAAACTTCCAAACCTACAAAGAAAACTATAAACTTAGCAACCTTGCAAAACCAATTTTTTAATTCTTCATGTTTAGTTACCCTGGAATTAAAATTGATTTATTTATATTTGACGGTTGTTAAGATAATCCACCGTTTTTTCTGAATGTGTGTATGTGTTTAAAAAAGTTTTTTTTTTAGTTTTATTACACACAGCATAACATACAAAAACCAAATTCAGAAAAAAATGTTCTCTACACTTATTACCAATCTACTAATTTAAATTATAGCATGTTTTTTTGTTTTTTTTTTACTTTTTTTAAATAAAAACCATAGTTATCTTAAAAAAACAATATTTAAAAAAGTTTAATTCTTTGATGGCAGCTCATCTATTATAAAAATCAGGTTATCTTTTAGTGTGCAAAATCTTTTTGAATGTTTGTTTGTTTCACAATTCGTATTATTTTTTTAATACTAATATTTTCTTTAGCTTCGTTTAAACTCCCATGGGCAATTACATTTTTACCCATTAAGAATAAGTGGAAAGAATATGGGTTTTTTTTGGAGACTATTATGTAAGTAAAATTAAGTTTTATATTTGTGTTCGTACATTGGAGACTATGAAATAGGTATGTTCTGGAATAAAAAAAAGTGTAAAAACCTATTTCTGGTAGAAAGGTAACAGCTTAATATCATTAACACATATTTTAATGTGTAGATTCTCACAAGGTAAAAAACCATCTTTCTTTGGGTACATACGTTTATAAAAGTTAGAAATACACTTGCATTACCTTTCCCAATATAGGCCCTTATTGGAAATTGAATGGCAATTGTTTCTAGAGCTAATGGCTTTCGCAGTCATGGCCAACTCGGACAAAAAATAATTTTGACGATTTTTGACATAAAAATTAAAAATGCCTATAAAGTGTTAAAAAACGTCTCTTATAGTTTCCAATATCTCAATACATACCCTACCAATTTTGGACACACTGTATTTGTGTAATGTAAATTTTAATTGGTATTTAAAACAACTTTTAAAAAGTAAATGAAATTTCCATCTTCGTCTAATATTAGTTAAATTATATTTCCCTTTAAACAGTTTTCACGTCATTCGGTTAATACACTTTATGTAAAGCCACCGTTATATTTGATTAATGTTTAAAAATCAAACTAAGGTAAAACATTTAAAAACTATTATAGCAACTTTTAATAATATGGGCCATTATGAGGATGTTAATTATTATTGTTATTAATATTATTTGCGTTTTTAAAAAAGTTCGTTCGTTTTTTACTTTTTAGGGGTTTAGAATACTTCTATTCAAGACACAACGTTGGACTTACGTATAGAATATTATACATAAATTATGTTTAAAATTTTACGCAGAATCTAAAAAACAAATATTATATAGGGTGTTCTATTTAAAATAAAGAAGTTGACATTAACTTTTGGTATAACTGGAAATAGTAAAGATGTCAAATATTTTAGTTGTATGTCCCCCTTAATTTCATAATGTGGCTAAATTTTCAAAATTTTTCAAAGCGTAGTTTTCGAGATATCGATCGCGGCAGTTCTGGTTAGTACTCCTGTAGAGTGACTGAAAAGGTAGGGTTATGAATAATAGAGGTGACAAAGTAAGTCAAAATCATTTTATAACTTTATATAAAAAAAAATATTTTATCACTTTTATTTTAATTATAATTTTTAAACTATTATTGCCACACTATCCATGATATTTGGTCAATTAAATAAACTTATAGTTATGTGACTTTCTATAGGTAAACGGCTGTTGAGTAAGTCGGTATTATATAGGGTGAGACAATTATTATTTTTCATTTCATGTATATTTGTGACAAAGGGGATCAATTTAAAATTTTGCGTTTAACGTTTGATTCCTTTTTCATTTTTTTATAAAGGTAAACCTTATTTAAATTGATATTTTGTATCGTTTTTATAAAATTGCATTATAAATTTAAACATATTAGGAATTTGAACATAACAAAGAAAAATGTTTTTAAAAAATCAATAAAATCTGGTAAAATAATTTAAATTTTATAATAAACAAATTTTGTTTTCGTCAATGATAATTAAAAGCTTAACTTTAAATCAAGTTGCCATGTCTGCAACCAAATATACACAATAATATGTGTATTGGTGACGGCGCGGCGTTTAGACGAAAAAAATTACAATTGAATTAAAAAACGTAAAAAATAACTAAAAAAAAACCGTTTTTTAAAGATGTTTGTATACTATGGTATGCAAATTTAATATAATATTAAAAATTTTTGGCAAAAAAAAGTCGATACATTATAAAATTAACAAATATACATGTGCTTTTTAACTAAAAAATAAAAACACACCGTCAACACCAAACACCAAACTAATCTTCACTAGGCACGGAGTAAATATTGTAACTATTATGTAAATAAGAAGCTCCAAATTAAAACGCAGCTTTTGATAAACTACAACTTTATTTTAAGAGTAAGTTACAATTTTAACGTTGCGTTTTATTATTTATGGTTAAAAAGTCTTATTTTGAATTAAAAAACTTTTTAAAATTTATAAAACACGCAATAAAAATTCTAAAGTATTCTAAAAATTTTGTTTTACCATAAACTACGTTTTGTTTGGACTTTTTAAATACATTTTGCAGTGTTAAAAACAGCAAGTGAAAAAGTAGGTTGCAAAGAAACTGCATTCCATATCTAAGGGACTAAAGAAAGAATACAGCGTGTGTTATGGTCAGTAATAGGTAACAAAAATTAACATGAAATACTTTTAAAAATCCGGGAAATAAACATAAAAATGTGTAAAAGTAGGTTAAAAAGTCTACTCCTTGGCATTTTTAAAAATACCGCTCACCTTGAAAAAGTACGTTACATTTTTGGCAACTTAAACCTAGAAGAATATGACGTTACTCCGGTTAGTGACACATAGACTGTTACTTAACCTTAACCTTACCTAATCTCGAATAAAGCTTTATTTTATGTACATATATGTTAAAATAAGTTAATTTTAAACAAAGCTTGCTAAAGCAAAGGACGAAGGTAAATATATGAATTTACTTGGTCATATACTAAAATGAATACGCACACGTACCAGCCGAACTGTATTTCTGCTTTCAAAAGATCACATAAATTCAAATAAACTAGGTATTCCATTTCGCAAAATTGTTAAAAGCAACGCCCCTGCACTTTTCCATGATACTTTAAAGTAACGGCAGGCCAGCCAGCAACCCTCGCCGATTGTCTTGGGATTTTGCTCGGGTTCTCGTTTTCATATATTTACATTTCGCATATCAGTAACTTTACGTATGATATATTAACTAGAGGACGTGGAAAACTTTGTTGCAGAGAAAATTAGACTTATTGAGTAGTTACCGCCGAGGTTTTCATTTATTATTTAGAAAGATTGCTTAAATCTCAGTTTAGATGTTCGCAAATGTATAAGTTATACATATATTCAAAACTAATAGCTAGGCATATTAATATTTTAGTGTAAGATCCGAATAGAAAGCAACCTTCACCCATCTATTTACCGGATAAAAAGTGTTTATATTAATTATAGTATTTAAACAAAGGTCTTGCCATGGGGTTGCCTGAAAAATTAGGTCAAGGCTATGACCAATTAAAAAAAAGTAAGTTTTAAAATTTTTGAGTGACCCTGTATAATAACAATTTTAATTTTTTTAGTGTACATGACAGTACCAATATATTAGTACATTTTGTGTCTTTGATTTTATAAATAAAGCTGCGGTAATTTTTACATTTTAAACTTTAAAAAATGTTTTGGTACATTCTGTATTTTTAAAAATATATAGGTATTTAAATAACTAGCATATGTACGTATTTAAAAATATAGGGGTGGCCATTATACAAGGTGGGTCAAAAATTTTCAGATTATTTTTTAAATTAAATATGGATTTGGCCTAATTTTTTTAGGCAACCCTATGACGATACCTTTGTTTAAATACTATCTTTATTATAAAACAGTTTTTATCCGGTGAACAAATTGGTGGAGATCACCTTCTATTCGGATCTCGTACTATTTGTTAAAACAAATATTTTAGCTCCGTACTAAAATTTCAATAATTTCCGACATGTTACACAACGTACTATTGCCTAACTTTTTTAATTTATTACTTTTTATATAAAAATACCTTAATGCATGACGATACATGGATATACACTACTCTGGAAAATAAAAGGAAGAAAATATAATTATTTTACGTAATTTTTATGTATTTTTTCTCCTAAACACAAACGTGTTGCCGCTATCAGATAAAATTTTTTCTCTTACATTTTTCAAACTATTGAATATTGGTTGATGTTCGAGCCAAACTGATATGTGTTCAGAAGTTAAAAATGCGGCGATAAACCCATATCACATTTATAGGTCATCACTCATTGGTTCTTACAAAGATTTGAAAACTGAAAAAAAAACTTAGTAACCTTTGATATACAAGCCGAAATATAGTGTTAAGAACCAGAGCGAATTAGCGTAAAAAACTGCTATATTTTCCAAGCCAGAAAAATATCTAAAAACAGAAATACCATTTTTATAAAACCAAGGGAAATATAAGTGATGTATTTTTAAAACACTTCTATCAACCCCTAAGCTGCACCCCCACTTACTAAAAATTTTTAAATGGCAACATCCCTTATGTGGAACCTTTCTAATAAACTTATAACAACGTTTCGTTGGTTGTTAAAAAGTTGGGGTAAAATAAATTACTACCCTTAAATAAAAAAAATATATAAATTAAAATAATAATTACCAGTGGCGTTGCGTGACCAAAATTAGGCGAAGTCGTGTTTGCGAGACCCTCTCATGACGAAAAATTATTGAGTCTTCACCTTTCTTGCGAGGCCCTTTAGGCGAAGTTATCCGCAAGGCCCCTTTTATCCTGTGGATTGAAGTCTTCAAGACCGTCCACATATATCACATTCCATACCTTCACCTTGCCACGAGGACCCCCAAGCTGCGAGGCCTTAGGCGCCCGCCTACACCTCGGACGCCTAGCTACGATACTGATACTCACTGTTAAGCTAACCCGCGTCCATAAAAATGTTTGGTTAGTTTTGTTGCACAAGTCCAGTAACCAAGACCAGTTGCTATATCGTTTTTCTCGACAAAACAGAACTTACCAAAACTAACCAGAACCAACCATAATTTGTTATAAAAGCGGGTTAGCTCTACAGGGAGTATAATACTAATTTATTATTTATTTAATAGTTGAAGATTTTCTGGTATTCCCAAAAATAAATACAATATAATTTATTTTAAATTTAAAAGTAGTATTTGATTTTACCCCAACTTTTAAACGACCAACCAAAAACATTTTTCATAAGCTTTCCAGAGAGGTGCAACATATGGGGATATTTAAGTGTCTGGTGGTGCAGCTTAAGGAGTTAATAGAGTTTTTTTTTATATTTTTCTTGGTTTAGAAAATAAAACCATTGTTAGTTTTAAAAATCGCACCCTGTGTTATTATACAGTGTAGACCTAAATAGTCCCCCTACAAACTTTTGCAGACTTGATTTTTTTTTTTAATAAAATTTGAGTATAACTAATGGAAGGATATAAACTACTTTTTGACGTAAAAATGATAGTTGCAATATTCAAGATGGAGACTGGGCGCTATCATAGAAAAAAACTAAATAGAACACAACTTGTGGCATGTCATTTTAAAGCCCTTGACGAGAACTTTATAACCATAAAATATAAAGTCAATATCTTCACGTATTACACAAGGGCGGTAAATTACCTATGTAAATGTTTAATTTGTATGGCCATACTTTTAAATCCAATAAAGTTAGATGTACTTAATATGGTATTTTCTTAAATCTATTTGAATGATCGTTTTAACGGTAATTATTTTTACATGGTGCTTCATTAAAAAAATGTATATTATTATCAGTATCACCACTAAAAAGATATTTAAAAGAGCTTTCAGAAAATAGCACATTATGTTCATCTAACTTTATTAGTTTCGAAATATGGCCATCCAAATAACGTATTTGAGTGACCACCATTTTATAGTAAGTAAAGGTATTGACTTTATATTTTAGAATTATAAAGTACTTACCAGGAGCTTTAAAATAATCTACCACAAGACCCCCTTATCCATTTAATGTTTTTTTCAAGATGTCGCCCATCCCCCAACTTGATTGTTGCAACTATTATTTTTTCAAAAGTAGTATTTATATACCTCCATTAGCCATACCCAAATTTTATAAAGAAAATTTAGGATTACGAAAGTTAGCAGGAAGAAGTATTTACGTCCACGCTGTATATTAATATACACTTCAACATACAAACTCTGTTCCAAATTATTTGGATTGTGTTAAACTTCCTTTAATGTAGATCAACTAACTATTAATATTCAAACCAAGCCTTTTTTCCGAAAATGTAAATACCTAAGAAAAGTTTTTCCTAATAAAATTTCACAGTCCCTTAACTTTGCCCTGTCTTATCCATATTAATTGCATCAAATGTCTAAACTCAGGTTAATCACGCCGTTTTTCTTAAATGCTGGACCATTTGCTTACAAATGCTTAAATTTAAATGAAGTTACTTAGGTAATTTATCTTTGTACAATTTCCACAAAGGCCCTTTGAAAGAAGCAAATTTCATCAGATAGTACGCTTATATAAATGTCTTTAAATCTGATATTTTAAATTAGATTTAGAATGATTCCTATTTATCTTTTGAGCATAATTTATCATGCCCATGAAGCGTATCATAAAAGAGTGAATGTTTTAACTTTAGGGTATATTTTTTTATGTACTGCAGTTAATATAAACAAGGTTGTTTAAAGTAAAACATAATTACTTTTTTATGGCCTACTATCTAACTAATATCAATAAATGACAAAATATGCAATATCTCAGAAACTGCTAAAAAGAAATATAAAGTCTAATACATCTTTAAAATGGTAATTTTTAAACCATTTCAATAGTGAAAAAATATACATAGTGTTCCAAATTTCCAAAAATAAATAAGTATATCAAAAATGCACAACCCTACGAAAAAACTAAAATTATATCTGCAGTCTGCATAAAAAGTTGCTGCAGAAATGTTTTAACAGAACTAAAAATTATTTAAGAATTAAAAGTTATAAAGGATTAAAGAAAACGCAAGAAATTAGGAAACACGCTGTAGCGAGTAAACGACGCAAGATAACGAACTGCGGTTTTCACAAGTAAATTTGGCTTGAAATTTGAGCCTCGCAAAAGGGGGTCAGTTTCTTTATAAAACGTTACAGAAACATGAGTTTCCCTATTAGAAGCGTTGAATTTGGCCCACCCTGTACATGAGGCTCCTATTTGGTGAAGGTACGTAACCGGGTACAAGATATCCTCCGGTTTATTATTGTGCCTCGCTGTAGTAAATTCGGAAATACCCTCTTGGGCTCCCCTACCATTAGCAGCATTAATTTTTATTTAAAGTTCAAGGGTATACAGTGTCAGTCGAAAATGCTTAAGAAAAAAGTACCATTATTTTAAAACTCACAACAAAATATTCCTTCTCCTAACAAACTACCTTTTAATACCACCAAGTTATAATCTCATTTAAATTTTTATTTAATTGTTTTTAAATTTTAAATACAATTTGCACTTTTATTAAGTTTTTAAACAGTTTTTTCCTTTCCTATGCACATTTTTATTTACAGTATGTTGGTTTTTATGAAATAAGCATATTTGTAAACCTATAGGATCCTGTTTAATAGACTTGCAACAAACGTTAAGTTAGCCGTTTGATGAAAACAAACCAGGCTGGATAAATTTTACAAATACCCCAATACTTTTTTTTAAATTAAGTTAAAAGTATCAGGTAATTCCAACTGTTTAAAAAAAATTATCAAAATAATTATTTCATATTTTAAAGATTCAAATAAAAGGCTTTAACTTGACACTATACAGGTGACGATTTTAGTCCGTTTACCAATTTTTTTTTCTTACGAAAAAAGCATAAAATCTAATTTTAAAAATAAACATACAAACCATTTTAGACAAATTAAAAAACAAATAATTTATATATTCTATTATCTTATGTACTTAAGTTCGAAATCTTTTTTATTATTAAGTTTACCAAAAAAAGGTATTTTATATAAAAAGTTCTGCATGGTCTAAAACCTAAAATGCAATTATCAAATATATATTTTTTTGCAGTGGTAAACGAGGTATGTCAAAAAATATAGATTTTTCTTATGAGGAAAGTACCCTTTTTTTATATAAAATTTTTTATAAAAAATATCTGTTTAGTTAATCAAGTTTTCCATATGTTGCGAACTTAATTAGACACGCTGTATAACATTGTTAAAAAAGTAAATTTATTGAGAAAATAATTTATGTGCACTTTGAATTGTGTTACAAAGAAATAATAAAGTTTTGTATACTAAAATCAAAAAAATAATATTTAACGGTATTTGTAAAATAAGGATATTTAGGGTGTCCGGAAAGGTAAGGTTAAAAATGATAGGGGTAATAGAGTAAGCCAAAATAATGTTAGTACTTTATATAATAAAAGTTCTATTGCGCTTCGTTAGGGACATAATGACCTTTAAAGTTGGTATATAAAAACTATTTTAATTGTAACTTTTGAACTCCTGCCGCAATACCTTTACATTTACGCGCGAAGAATTTTTAGTGGGTCATTGCATTTATTTACCACTGATCATTTAAAATTAAGTTTAATGTTTTTAAATGTATTTATTTTTTATTGGTAAATATATATTATTATATTATTATTTGGGCTACTAGATAACCTCATAGCAATGCTTCTTTTCATACGTAAACGGCTGCTCAGTAAATCTGAATTATACAGGGTGCAACGATGTTTTTCATTTAATCTAGACCTTTTTACACTGGTGACAAATTCTACATTTTTCTCTGACCATTTAATTCCCTTATCATTTTTGTACAAAAAAGTATACTTTATTTGAATCGATGTCTTGGGGCACCTTTCATTAAATTGCTTTTTAAGTCCAAACATGCTAATATTTTGTAAGTAATACAAATTTTATTTTTTTTTATAAAATTTTTAAATTATCGTAAAATTCGTAAAAACAAAAATTAACTGTACTATAAACTTTAAGAGGCTCACAAGCAGCGTTTTAAATAATTTTTCAACATTTTAATAATTTTATCCAAAAAATGGTATGTCTGAACCTAAAATGCGATTTTATAAAGAACGGTCCAAGATATCGATTCAAAGAAGGTATACCTTGTTTGTACAAAAATAATGAGAAAATTGAATTGTTAAAGCAAAATGTCGAATTTGCCACCAGTCTTAAAAATGCATAGATTAAATAAAAAAATCATTGCACCCTGTATAATGCCAACTTCCTGAGCAGCCGTTTACCCATGAAAAGAAGCATAACTATAAGGATATTTAGTAGCCAAAATATTATTGATATTGTAGCAACAGTTTAAAAGTTATAATGGAAATAAGTTTTTATATACCAACTATAAAGGTCAATATCTCCCTAACGAAGCGCGATAGAACTTTTTTTCATATGAAGTACTAACAATATTTTGGCTTACTCTATCACCCTTCTCATTTTGACCTCACTTTTCTGGATTCCCTGTATGTATATTTGTACAAGATAAACGATAATTCCATTGTTTATCTTGTATGTATACCCCATGATTTCCCTCTTAATTAATAATTCTTAAGGTGGTTTCCTCCTCGGGAAATTGTCCAAAAAGTTGCGACAACAGCAACAATTCTTTTTTATTAACGATTTTTCTTACCTAAGACCCAGACTTACAATGTAAGCTGTAAAAAGCTGGAATTAGTTGGCAATTGACAACCCTGGCATTTGCTTTAAAGAAGTTCATTAAATATATATATATTTTTTTAATTTACACCTTAGTCTTTTACCAAACTGTGTAAAATATTTGATAAAACCTAAACCTAAATTATTATTATTAACTTATAAAATTTTTACTTTAACTAAATTTAATCTTAATAACTTTTGGTTTTTTTCTAGTTAGAATTTTTACATTTTTTGGTTTTTTCTTGGGCGGTTTCTTTTTAATTTTGATTTAGAAAAAACGATAATATTTGCCGTGTATCAAAATAAATACCATGAATTAACGAAAGTTACAAATTTTTAATACATATTTTTGGGCTGTTTTGTAAACAAAAAATCATAATTAAAATGCATTTAAAACAAATAAGTTGTAAATATTTTGACTAGCAGCTTTTTGTAAGCAATCATTATCTTTAAACTATACTGCTTCACATATAACCATAAAAGCAGCATAAACATTTTAAAAGCCCATTTTTTTGATAGCGTGAGACTTTCCCCAATAACTGTAAAATGTTTATATATATAAAAGCCCTTTTTTATCACGCAATGCACAGAAGAGTTTTAGTAAGCCATTTTATTAAGTAAATGGTTGTAATATAAGAAATTAACTTAGGGATATTTTTTAATCTCATCTTGCCATTAAGTCATGTGCTAAGTTAAATATCGTCACATTAATAATTATTCGATCGATGCCATCTTGAGCCTTATAAAATAATGCTAAGGATGGCATCAAAATCACATTTTTTTATATATAAAACTGGAGTAAGGCGGTTTTACAATTAATTAATTAGTTAATTAATAAAAAAATTAATTTTAATGCCGTTTTTAGACTTATTTCATAAGGCTAAAGATAGCATAACACTTATTATTAAAACTGGGATTAGGTGGTTTTACAGTTAGGGTGACGATATTTTATTTAAATTTATGTTAGAGTTTTATTCTATTTTGAAATTATTCCCCTAGGTAATATTTGTTAAATTCGGCAAAGTTTTATATTTTAATCTAGGACATAAAAAAATTCCACCGCGTTAAAGCATTTACCGACATTTTGCCGTCGAGACATTATGTTATTTTTTAACAGCCTGTACCTTGGTAACAATGGATTTTTGGACTTATGTTTATGTATAGACTTTTTTTTGTAAAATGAGCTCAAAAATAAGCCCTTAATTTTTTTGTCGCACGGCCACACCCTGTAGGTATAATAAAAATGTAATGTAACGTTGTCACTTGTCACACAAAAAGCATTAAAAAAATGTGTTATTGAATAACAAAGTAATTTGTGTTAACTATTTCATTACGTTTCTTTAATTGTACTTATGAGATTGCAGCGACAAATAAATCATCCAATGTAGAGTAATGTGATAAAACGAAATATCCTGATATACATATATTAATTTAATGATCAACTATTGATAAACTTTTAATTTTTTGAGTGTTTATTCCAAGATAACCCACATTTAGGGCCGCAGTGACCCAAAGCATTTTGGGATTTTTAAGATCTCGCGCAGGAAACAAATCGGGCGCCTAGAATATACGTATTTAATCCCAGACAAGCCGTTGATTATTCCTGTTGATGCGGATCGCCTGTTCGGCTCCTGTCCTTAATCCTTCAGTCATAATTGGTACCCAAGCGCACAACCATATTCTTTCGCCCATGAAAAGTAACTTTTCCAGTCCATCAGTGATTGGACCCCACGGGTTAAACTTCCAGGCAACCATCTGATAAACCTAGGAAACTGTTTAGAACGCAAACGCACCATCATATTCACGTTTTCCCTCAAAACGGAAACGTATTCTCACATAAAAGTAACTTTTATTTTGCGCAAGTGATAACATTGGCAATCCATCCAAAACAAGGTATTATTATTAACTCTATGAATAAATGTACCTTTTGATAAAAAGGGCTACTTAGTGGGAAAAAATTACTACAACAATATTTATATGTTGAATGTACAGTACGGCTTTAGGAAAGTTCTAAGGTTCGGTTTTCCAATTATTTTTGATGCAAATTTTTTTTCTATTTTCATATTGTCTATGTCTATTGTATAAAACAAATAAGCGATAAATCGATTTACCTTCTTTTATTGCATTACACTTTTTTAGCGCATATTTACACTATTTACCGGAAAGCTAGAACTGTTACTGATTTCTTACGATCGGTTTGAGCAACAAAATTGTTTATTCGTCAGAAAATTAGCAACTAAAAAGCAACAAATTTAGGTTTTTTTTTAATTCTTGCCAACTCTTGCAAGTTTTTCATGCCTGTCTATCTGACTGCATACTTTTTTGTTAAAATATATAACGCGTCTACTATATCTAAAGAATGAATATATTCTGTCTCCAATTTTTCTAAAATTTAGAGTAAGCTGTTTTCGTTCCTCCCGACTTGATTCCGCTTACAAAAATTATTGACATTTGTGAAAAAATTGTACATCTTTCTGACGCATCGTGTATCTTTTAGGGTTAGCCCTAATGACGTAAATACTCATCACTACGAAGAAAAATAGTCAATATCCGTACTCTAAATATTCTTCTTTAGTTTTGAAATGAGAGCTGCCTAATTTTGACATTTGTAACATTTTGACAAAAGCAAAAATTTTTTTTTGATTTTGCACCGCCATTTAGATTGCTATTTAATATTTCATTTTATTTCTTTCCGCCATTTATAAATGTTTCAAATTAATAAATTACCATTTTCAAGAAAAAAATACTTTTTAGTAATTTCTTATGTTCAAATATTATTTGACGCAAGTATTTATAACTACTTTAAAATTATTGCATGTGTTTTTATTAATTTAGAAACGGAATATTTTTAAAGCCACCAGTATATCCAAAATACAAATTTTTGTGAAAACGTATTTTTTATTAGCAGGACTTTTGGGCAAAAGGTACAATTTTTTGTAAAGTTAATAATTAAATGGCTTGTCATGTGGTACAAACTTACTAGTAAGTATTTTGGAATTTTGGATAAATAAACTTCATACTCAATTTATTATAAAATAGTCCAAAATACACAATACAACTAAAAATACTGTGTTTGTGATAAATATTAAAGGTATAAATATTGGGCATCAAAGGTTCAAAAGTTCTTTAAACAAAAAATTCGGGGCGTAAATATTAAGCACATAAAATATCCTGTAAGCCCTGTTTCTAAAAAAATGGTACTTTTAAAAACTATGTACATATGTACGTATTTGCAAAGTTAAAAAAATATAATAACTAGTCTTTTTTAATTTATATGTTTTTTAATTTTTTAAAACAAAAGACATCAGAAACATAATTGTCACATAGCTATAATACTTCTAAAAAATTTAACCTGCTGTCCAAACAAAAGTTTTGTCTTAACCCTCTTTATAAAACACATCCAGAATTATATTGTAGAAGGAATTTCACATCACATGTCAATTTGCTTGACAATATTTAGTTAAAACAAACTTTTAAACAAAAATAACCCTCCATTAGAAACAAGAAAGTTTGTTGTTTGTATATTAGGGACAAATGGATTACCGAATTATGAAAATCCTTTAGGAATCTTTAGAAATAGGCATCACTTAAGAATGTAAAGTTAAGAGAAATGTGCTAAATAAAAATAGTTATTACTTGAATAATTTATATAACATTTTTATTTAAAAATACAAAAACAAAACCAATGACTATTATAAAATAGCAGCATAACGCTATTTTAAAAAGTAAATTGTTTTTGGGACAGCTTTTGGATATTATTTAATGTGATATTACACTAAAATTGAGACAAATACCTTCTTTTGCCAAATTTTATTATTTTTAGGATATTTTTACTGTTTGCGTGCAAACTACAAAAATGCTTTACTCTTTTATTAAGGCAGCTGATTATGCGATAATCTAGATAAGAGTTATGTTCGTACAGCAATCAAAAACTATCCGCAACTATCTGATACTAACGCATTTCGTAAAAAGCGTTTGTAAAAAAAAACCTTAAAGAACTATTAAATATCCTATGTTCGTAAAAAGTACAATATTTTTGTAGTGAACTGGTTTTCAATCATCATAAGCATTTCTTGAAAAAACCTATCCACTGTAGCATTCATATTTACCTAGCATATCAGTTATCGAATGCTACTTAGCTGTTTCGAATGCTACATATGGGTTTGAATAAGTTTAAATAGAAAATTTGTTTTTCTTTTAGATATTTAATGTATATTAAGTTTTTTAATAAGTTAATATCTACTTGCCTCCGTTATCATATAAATAAGACCAAGCAGACGGTCTAAGGTTATGATAATGTTTCATTTAAGATTGTTTTGCTTATACAAGTTAAGTAATTCAGTGTTTTAGTACCGTTGTTAGCAATGCATAGGATGTCCCATTAAAAGGGCAAAGTAAGTTATGTCTATATTTTCTTTAAGTAATTTAGTTTTGTGTAATCTCAATAACAAAAAGAAAAACTTGATAATACACTCCACAACTTGTTTTTTTTGTCATTATAGACATTTAAAATGTAGACGCGTTCGATTAGACGCACTGTGCATGTATTAATGTTACTATAAAATTTAATAACCAATGTCTTTCTTGTAAGACTTTTCTAGGGTTAAAAGTTATAGATAAAACATTAAGCCTTAAGAAATTATAGCGTGCGGTGAGGTAATTAATTTCTCCCTAAAAACATTTAATAACAGTTTTTTTCCAAAGCAGGTTGGCCTAATTATTTTTAATATTTGTAAGTGGAATACTACCACAGTTATTGATTTATAATCATTAATATTTTACATTAAAGCCCTGTAACTAATATATTATAGATAAGAGGTAAATCCCGGAAGAGTAACGGAGTTTATTTGCTTTATTCTTGGCTATAAGGAAATATTTTTGTTCGGAATCAGCAAAGGAAGTTTGGGTTCATCTTAAAGGACAAACACATCCGAAATAAAAAAGGCAAACTTTTAAGAAAAGAAAGTGGCTGTAATGGCTTAACTTTTGCAATGTATTCTAAATAAAAGGTTTTTGTTGTTATAAATTAGTTACAGCCGATTGCGAAGGGGAAAACCAATCGATTTTATTTTATACGAACAAAAAATTACAGAGTGATATCTTTTCGTTGACCTTGCCGGATATAGTAAAAACTAAAAGAGATAAAAAGTCTGATTGCACAATCTCTGTTTTGATTTTTAATTAATTTTAGTGGTAAAAGTATCACGGCTAACTTGATTCGTTTTTAAGATAAAAAGTGTTTATCAAATTTTGTCTATTTGGCCCGGCACTTATAACCCACTTGTTATTAGATATAAAAAAGTACATAAATAAAAAAGTGTTAAAAGTTTTTATGTAAAATTAGGATTTTTTAATGGTACACCCTGCATATTTATCAACAACAGAAACGACTTCTTAACCATAAAAAGGCTCATTTAATATTAAATTTTTTTATAGTTTCAAAAATGTAGTCATTGTCAGGAGATCGATGATAAAACATCATTTTTAAATAAAACACACTGTATTATTATTGCATTACCATTTTAAAAAAATTAAAACCTTTAAAAAAATACCCCATTTATTCTGTATTTCTACTACAGTTTCGGAAATATGAGCATCCAAATCTTGATGGATTACACTTTGTGTTGTTTAAATTAAGAAAAAGACCTGAACAAAAAATATATTACATGTGTTTAGAAAGTTGGTAAACCTTTTTAGCACAATAAAAAAATTATTGGTTTTAAAAGTCAGTAACCATAGTTACTAACTAGGTATTTTTTAAATAAAAAATGATCAAGAAATGACCAGGTTATAGGTAGTGTATTAATAATAATTTTTCGAAACTATCTTTAAAAACAAAGTTAAAAAATGGATATATCAATAAAGGTATTTTTTAAAGCTTTTTTAGAAATCCTTTCTCTGGTTATAAAATATACAAAAGCCCTTTATTTTATAAGTGTTAAATTACAGTAAATGAAAAAATATAGGTACGCTACAAAATTTTATTTAAAATTCTTCTTTTTACTTTTTTCCTTCTCTAATATTAAACAGGTTACAAGTGCCTGGCCAAACTAAAAAAGTTTAAAAATACTTTGTATTCTTAAAAAGAATTAGCCATGATTTACTTTTTTTTAATGCATTTTTTACAATTTTTAGGTTAATAGCTGCTAATTTTGTTTTTTTAGATGTATATTTAAACAACATAAAACCCTACTAAATTTTGGTTTGGTGTTACCGCAATAACATTAGCAGAATAACAAAATTCATTAAAATGGTCACTTACCTTTAAAATTTGTTATGATTTATTATTTAAACAGATTAGGCATATGTTCTTACCTAAAACAAAAGAGATTAGTTTATTTTATATGTTAAAACATTTGTTTAAATAAAAATAAATGGGTTAAAAAAAGCAAGTCGTTTTTATGTCAAAAAATGAACTTTGCACCATTGAAAAAATATCGACTTTTTTTATTATTATTAAACATGTGGTTGTTTTAAAGTATTTAAAGAAATCTTTTACTAAAAATGTTGCTTCAAGAACAAAAAAATCTTATTTTTTGTCGTACCCAGTAGGTATATCTTAGGGAATATCAAAACTCCGTTTGGTTATTTAAAATTTGTTAAGTTAAGTACATTAAATGATACTTTTTATTTGCACGAGAAAAAAAAGTTAAGGTGGTCTAAATATAACTTGACACTCGGTACATAGTGGTCAGTTCGCTGCCAGTAGGACGTTTGCAATTTGCAGGAGTTTTTTCGTTTTATATATATCTAGTTACTGCATTTGGTCAGTTCTCCAGCAGCATCAAAGTTCCGCCATCTGAGAGGGGAACTTTGAATAAGTAGATATAACGAAATTATCATCATAAAAGCGACTTAGTATTTATTACTTCAATTATGACCTTTTTAGTAATTACATAGTAATTTGCATAACAATATGTAGCTTTATAGTTTTATTACTTTTTGGTAGTTTTTGAAGTTCCTAAAACGGAGTTGTTACTGGGCAATATTACTTGAAAGTCGCGTTAACTTTAAAGGTATATTTATTGGTCGCAATTGTTGTGTGACTTCTTTATCACGTTAAAGTTTTGATAAATATATAGTAGCGGTGAAAGTACCTTCTACCTATTTGCGACTTTAGAAGTTCCTTGGAAGGTATAGATCTTTGTAGTAATATTTGAGGTAAAATTGACTGTCCCGCTACTCTAGAAAGCTACTGTATAGTAGACTTTACTTCTATAGTAACAAAAATACCTACTCACTAGAAACTATATTTAGTAGCATTTTAACGCTTGAATGCTTCGGTTTTGTTATTAAATTTTAAACACAGACATTTTTCTGTGCTAATAGTGGAAGTAAGTACAAAAATGATACAAGAAACGAAACTGAAAATCACTTGAGCAAATTATAGTTCCAAATGAAACTTAATAGTAGCATTTGGAACTTAAACGAGACCTTTAAAATCATGAAGTTGTGTTGTAGTAACTGCAACTTTACAGCTTGAAATATCTATAACTAAATTTCGACCTAAAAGTAGGAACCACCCTAAAGTGAACAGAACAGTCGCCGATACTACCCACTAACTGGCAAAGACTTTGAACACACATTTTAAAGCAAATACTACTTAGAAGTAGTAATTAGAAAATTTTCCATATTTTCTTGTACAAGATGGATGCCGCGCCGTTAGCTTAAATGTCAGTTTTTTTTTGTAGTAAAATAATTATTAGTTCTTTATTATTTCAGCACAAAAAAAAAAGAAAAATGAAAAAAACCCAACTCATATAGTTTATAGAAATAATGAAAAAAAATTCAGCATTATTTAGGTAGTTCTACCAATACCACAAGAGTCAAATAAGTTCTTAAGGTAATTTGACTACCGTGGAATTTATATTTGGCAACGCTGCGTAAAAATAATAGAAATTATTCGCAAAAATATTCTGCACAAGCATCTTTAAACAAGCTCTAGGTTTTAAATTGTTATGTTTATTTACTAATAAAATCTCTAAACCACCCTTATCATATCAATAAAAAAATAAATTTTATTGAAAAGCAGGTCACTGAAAAAAATTATGACAAATTTGTAAAAGAAGATCAAGTAGCACATACATGTAAGGATAAACATGAGAAGTTTATGTCAACTAACGTAAATATTGATACATCGGATTATTGTCGTCGCATTGTTTATTTAAAAATTCTCAGAAAAACATGTTTTCTGATTATTGTGGATATGTATTATTACTTATCGGATCTTGTAACCAAAAAACGTATTGGACTGGCATCAATTCTTTTTATGTCACAAATACCGTATTCGATAAACTTTTTCGGGCGCAGCATAACCTTTTGGCTGCGTTGCCACATGTCAGTCAATTATTTAATCATTACTTCCATCACAAGCTCTAAAGGTCGCATTTTAATTAGCCAAAATTGACCAGAATTGTTTTTCTTTCGTTTATACAAATTTCACTAAAATCTAAACAGCAGTTTTTTTTTTAAGTAAAATTAAATCTGCGATTTCCCATAAGGATCAATGTTAAAAGCAATAATTTTATAATTTTTCTAACTTTTTTAGTTCTTTGTAGAGCTTTGAAAATTTAACTGGTTGATATTCTTAATAAAAACACCAGTATGCTAAGTTTCATAATTTTCTGAACATTAATCCTTACACTGTTAGTAATACCTTAAGCAATTTCGCATATTTTTGTCATTTGTCTTCCCAATAAAAAAAGCATACATTTGGAGAGGGCGCGTTGTTAATTTCATCACTCATTTAACAGATATTTTTTTATCGTTTTAGTTTCCTAAATATGGTAAAGACCAAAAATCAGTATATTAATCCATATTATTTATGGTTATATAATAATGTAACTTCCATTTTTGATGACAGCTAAAGAATAAGGAAAGATGATGATAAAACAATACCATTTTAGTTTGTTAAACAAAGATAAAGCGACGACCGACGCCATGTAAAGAAACAAAGGGAGTGATAACCACGTTTCCAGAACGTGAGCGCGCCGTAGCAGTGTAAATCGCCAGGTAGCCTCCGTTACGTATTTACTACCGTTAAAATGTTCCCCATTTTGGTCGCAGACCCTTCATAGAATAGTACTAATGACGTTTCTATTAATAGTAATTACAATTTTAATGTGTCCAACAAAAGTCGCTGGAACGTAACGACGACTAAAAATGCTGCTTGGGTTATAGCTACAGCTTGCTAATAAGTACCTGGCTAATATAGTATTTTAAGTTCGAAAGATAATTAAGTAGTAAATCAAAATATTTTTAATTTACTATAGCAGTTTTCTGTAGTTAAACTTATTATAAACAATAATACCGTTTATAGAAATAAATAAAATACTGTATTAAAAAAAGGTAATAAAGAAAAAGAAAATAATTCTAAATTACTTTATAACATTATAATTATTGTTCTTTGTCTTGTATCAACTGCGTTATGTTACAAGAAAAAGCTTTTGTTCTTTGAAAAATGGAGGTAAAAGTTATCGATTACAATGTCATATAATATTCTTTTACGATAAAGAAATTCTGATATCGAGTTTAATAATGCACCTTTGTGGAATATAGTGTTACAAATTGTGGTTTTAAACATTAGTTGTTCGTTTGTTTTTATTATGCTATAAGTTTGTTGTATACCACACCATTAGGATCTCGTAGAAGTTGAGAGATACGGGATTGGTTAAATTAGGGCAAAGTTAACATTTTAATGTCTAACAATATTCCGTTTTAAACTTTTTAAAAAGCAAAATTTTGCAAAAATGGTTTTTATTTTTTATCAGTATTTTTAACATATTAGCACACATTATCATTGCCACTTTTTCTATTTTATCAATTTTTTTTTTTAATTATTATTTGTCCTTAAATTTAATATTTAATGTTTCATTTTTGAGCCACCATCATCATTGTTTCTTTAAATAGGCGTAATGTTTGGTTTTAAATTACGTAAACGCGTATTTTAATTTTTAATCCAACGATATATTAGTGCACTTAATAGTTATGGAGACGTTTTAAACCTAATAATTATCATTCACCCTTTTGTTATTACAAATAACGATATTATCCGAAAAGTTTAGAGAAATTTTCGTTTGCAGATGAATGTGCATCCATATTTTATGACAGGCTACCATAAATTTGATAGCGGCATTTGATTAAATTGAATGCTTTATTTTAATACATATAAGTATATTTACGCAAATTACATTACTTCTTGTAGGTTGTTAGTTGAATTATTAATAAATAAATAAAGTGGCAACACTAACGTGTTATTTCTTTTAAAATATCTCTTCAAATAAACTGAAAATAAAATATAAACTATAAATATTTAGAGTTTTGAAACAGATTATTGTTAAGCATAAAAGGTTCGTCCAGATTTAAACCACAACCTGCAACCGCGAACCACTACGGCAACCCCCTCTAGATTTGTATACAACTATATGCAACCGTACATATCTGGATGTCTGAACGAACACCGCCGCGGACTAATTCTTTTAATGTCATTTTATCAACAAGCTGTGGATCGGGGCCAACCTTGAGCTGCGACATTTATCTGGCCCGCGACAGCGTTTGCTCCGACGCGACGTCCACATATGTACGGTTGCGGGTCGTTGTATACAAATCCAACGAGGCTTTCGTAGTGGTTCGCGACGAGGTTGCGTTGCAGGTCGTGGTTCAAATCTGAACGCACCTTTACATTGCACCACTTTGCTTTAATTTAACCTACCCTTTATCTTTTACCATATTCGAGATCTTAATGGTGACCCTCGAGTTTGCAAACCCTGTATATTTAAATATTTTTTTCGTAACTTTTTATACTCTAAACCTAAAAAACATATTGACACAGCCTATACAAAATTGCTTTAGAATATACATACATACATATGTCGTTTTGTTCTTCTATTTTACAATAATATAAATATTGCCGTACTTAAAATAATCTTGTAAGCGGATCACATCTATATTCTATCTATATTGGCCCACAATGATTTTTTTTGTTTTTTATTTTTATTAAAAGATCTTATCATATATTACCTAAATGGCCAACCGGTCGATTGCGACTATTAGTCCAGTCGATCGTAGCAAGGCAAAAATATATATATGTAAAACACACTGCAGAACGTTATTACCAACTGCTGCACACATAATCTTGTATTATTTGTTAATCGCCAAAGTATGTAATTTGTAGAATGCTCTGGGTGTCGTCAGTGAAATGTCGACCTTGGGTCTAAACAAGTTGGCCACTCCTGATAATCCAATATTTCAAGACCTATTAATTTGACCCCAATATTGCAAGATCTATAAATCAAAAAATTATTCAAATATTTTTAAAAAGAATATTTGTGGAAAATGGTTAAATGTACAATAATTTAATAAAACTACGAGACCACGAAGCGGTCGTGGGTTTTATTTAAAAATCAAAACTCGGTACTTCAAAGCGATCTGGGGTTTTAAAATTATTGTTAATGAAACTATTTGCCAAGCCAATCTTGCAAAGGATATAATGATAGTTTTGATCAATCGATCGAGATACGTTTTGAATTTGTTAGTCAAGTGGTATACGGCTAGATTATTTCCTAAAAACCTACAATAAATCCAACAACAAATTATTTTACCAATAATAAGTTTGATATTTTCTAGGAATTTTGACAACCAGTTTGGATAACAGAAATGTATTCGCTGTTAAACAGCACATGTAACCTAACCATTTATCTAAACAAAATTTATTCAAAAAATGGTGATGTCAAATTACTCTTTAAGAAATTTAATCATATATTATATTACAAGATAAATTTAATCGAGTAAACTATCAAAACTTATCTTAAGCAAGATTTTTTTTAAATATTTGAATGTTTAATAATTTACTAAAACACGAGAACGCCCAGCGGTCAAGGCATTTTTTAAATTATTGTTCATGAAACTATAAGCCAAGCTAATCTTGCATACAATAGTTGGGTAGTTTAATCCATTTAAATTTGTAGTTCAAGTGGTATACGGTTAAATTATTTCATGACAAACTTACATTAAAGCCAACAACACACTGATACTGATAATAAAGTTTGACAAAACCAGTTTGGATAACAGAAATTTATTCGCTGTTAAATAGTAAATGTCACTTAATCACTTATCTAAACAAAATTTATTTAAAAAATGGTTATGCCTCATTGGTATATTTTATTATTAGGAAAATAATCGTTCTTAATTACTATGTCTTTTTTATCATTACTTATTTTTCTTTTTTACCTGTCACGATTTTTTGTAAAATTGTGAAACCATATTTTCTTTTTAAAATCCAAATTTAAATTACAATTATAATTAAAGTTTATCCGAGAAAAAATACATGGTGATGTAAGTATTTTGATCTTTAAGAGAAATAGTAACTTAAACGAACATATCTCAAAAACAACAAAACTTAAAACCGCATGGGTCGTTGCGGCGTGACCATTTTGTCGTCGCTTTTTAAACGTCTAGCCCACTCGCCGAGGTCTGGGTTTTGCAGAAGGTAGGTGGATCTTTATCAATAAAAATAAAATTTGGAAAGTATATTATTGTTTTTTTGTCCACATTAATATCCAAATCAAAAATTTCTGACAAAAAAATAGTTTTGGTTTATTCTAGATTGTTAGGGTTGTAATAGAAAAGATGTTTTATAGTTGGAAGATTTATTTAGAAATTAAAATACATTTAAGGATACTTCAATGCCAAAACGGTCACGTAAAGATGGTATAGACCCTTCTTACAAAGTATACATTTTTTGTGTAAAAACATAAAAAATGGTGAATGTTTACTGAGATGTTACACTATATAGAAAAGCCCCAAAAAGGTGCGAAGAGTAAAAATCATTTAATTTGGTGTGATTGGCGCCCTCTAGTTAACACAAAATTTATATCGAATCGAAATTTCTCATTTTAAAAATTTGCTTAATTCTAAAGGTAATTAAAACAGTATACATTTTTTTAAATAATTTACATTATATTTACTTTGACTTTAGTATATTCCTTGTTATAAACTGTTAAACACGGGTATGTTGGGTTAAATCCCAATAAAATGGGACACAACTTAACAATATTCTGTTTTAAAAAATTTAGGAAGGACACCGCACCATTTGTATTGAAAACTGGTAAAAAGTTCTGTATTGTAGTATTAGACTAGTAATATTTTCATAAAATTTAGAGGAGTTACCTGAGATATTTTGGATTAAGCCGAAAGTGACGTCACTGGATGATATAAACAAGCAAATTAAATTACTTTACTTTAAATAAATTTTTGAAAAACAGAGGATAAAAAATGGAAATTGGGGTAATTTATGTAAAAATACATATGTATATAAAAAAGGTTTTAAAGATTGCTAATCCGCAAAGAATTTACAGGGTGGTCCAAATCATACCCTAGAAAAATTGTGCTAACACAAGCATATTTAAATTGGTTTATACCATACAATAAATGCCAAAACAGTTTAAAACATGAATTTTTATTTCACTTTTGACCTTTTAATAAGTTTTGATACTTCTAAATGGTTCTGGTTTTGGAACACACCTACAGGGTGTACTAAGTTAAAATTAAAATAAATATTACCTACAACGAACTATTTATTTTGGTACATTGCAACGGCTAAAGCAAAAAAATAAACATTATAATATATCTTTTTACGCAATTTGTAAATTAAGGCTACTACAGGGTGATTCAAAAATAAGTTAGGTGACTATAGTGACATATACAGGATGGCTCACCACAAGCTTCTCGGGGTCTGGTACAAAAAGGGTAATCTTTTTAAAAATTATTTTTTACAAGCAAATGCGAGTTCATTCGAAGCAAGATTTAAAATTATGGAGAATTTTACAGGGTGCTTCAAGAAAAAATCCATATTAAGCTTATGTTTTTTAATGCAATGCATTACATAGACCCATTTCTGAATTGTAAAAATAAAAATGGGGTAAGTTTTGTAGCGATCCCTATACCAAAAATGTAAGGTTTTAATAATATTTAGAACTTTTGAAAGAAATTATGGCAAGAACATAATTTCAATAAATACTAGCTTAATTACTCCTAACTTTATTAATTATGTTACATTGCAAGAATAAGAAGTGTGCAATTTCCTTATGTAAATTAAAAAAAAAATTAACATGCTGCCCAAAAAAATAATTTTCCTAGAGTGCAAATTACTCGCCTATTTTAAATGAGTATATTAATCAATTTTTAGATTTTGGGAATAAAGAAAAGCATAAGTCTCTTTTGCAATGCCTACTATGCCAACATGTACAACGTTTTTCAAATATTTGGGGTTTTTAGTAATTGGTGACAATACCGAAACTTAATTTTCAGATATAGGGCAACTTTGTTAGTTTAAATGAAACCCCTGGTATATTTATAACAAACCTTTTAATTCGACATAATGTTCCTTCAAAAATGTAACCAAATTTTTCATATACTTTAATTTTTTTATGTTTAAGACGTTATAATAGGTTAAATTAAATAGTTCGTTGAAGGTTCTATTCATTTAAATTTTAGCTTTACAAATTCTGTAGGACTGTTTTAAAAACATAAACAATTTAAACCTATTAAAAGGTCAAAAGTGCATTAGAAAAATTATTTTAAAATGTTTTGATCATAATTTTATGGTTTAAACCCAAATATGGTTGTATTGGCACAATTTTTCTTGACTATGATTTAGACAACTCTGTAAATTCTTTGCGGGTCGGCTACCTTCAA
This sequence comes from Listronotus bonariensis, assembly GCA_014170235.1. NCBI lineage: Eukaryota > Metazoa > Arthropoda > Insecta > Coleoptera > Curculionidae > Listronotus > Listronotus bonariensis. The sequence goes on along the minus strand of JACEGR010000360.1, from coordinate 146,837 downwards.
AACCTAATTTTAGTTTTTTTAATATCTATATGTATTTTAAACCAAAAACCCATACCCCAATCTTCTATTTATCTTTAATAAATAATGTAAAGTAATATAATGTGCTTTTTTATATCATCTTGCGACGCCACTTTGGAAAGCCCTGTATACAAAATATCACCGGTGACCCCCGAAATTTTTATAAAAATATAACCAGTAGAGATGGGACACTAACATACCACAATCTTAAATAATTTCACCGATGCCGGTTTTTAATGCAAATGGGGCGGGGTCCTTTGCAGCTGTTCCGAAAATATCCGGAAAAAAAAACCGAAATTTTGCAAAAGATTTTTATTTATTTCTTAGTTTATTTATATACATATTTTAATATACATAATAAGCCAGTAAAGTATACATAATATGCGTGGAAAGAAGACAGTTTAGCGCAAATACCGGTATTTAAACATTTCGGAATAGGTGATTAATAGTGTTTGTTTTGTTATTGCATTACTGGCTGATATACCATCGTTCAAAAATTACGAATAGTTAATTCACTTTCTTGCGACGCGTTTGAAAGCGGCTTTCAAACAGTGCCGACCCGGTCGAGCCACCGTCTATAGTCGAAGCAAACGACTGGAGCCGCGTCGTCGAGTGACTCAACTATTTATAGTTTATGAACAAAGGATATACCTTTAAAATAGCTTATGCAATTAAATATCAGAACATATTATCATTGTCCTTTTTTCTGTTCTATAAAATGGTGTCATTACATTTAATATTCGACGTTTCGTCTTTAAGCCATCAACATTAACTTTGTTTTTAAATGGGCGAAATATTTGCTTTTAAACCTAATAAATTTCTATATTTATTCTAAATCCAGAGATATATTGCACTTTACATTTATGCGATGTTTCGAACCAAGAAACCATCATTTACTATTTCGCAATTACAGATAACGATTTTAACCCAAACGTTTGGGGACATTTCCGTTTGCAGGTAAGTACGCATTCTTTTTTTATGACAAGCTCTCATAAAGGTTTAAGTTAAATAAAAGGCTTTATTTTAGTACATATGTATTGGTAAATGTATGTACATGATATTCATTCTAGTAGCATTTTAGTTGAAATAATTAACAGTTTTAAAAAATCTTACCCACATCCAATACTTAAACGGGCAAAACTTCTAAGACGGTACACGGCTAATTTAGGACCACAAAGCCAACACAACCCATAAATGATTAATCGATCTAAGACTAAGTTTGCTTAAGGGCGGGAATAGCTAACGAAAACCACGTAATTATTTCAACGTCAATCTGCTGTGTGTGTATGAGAAATAATATATTTGAGGGTGACGCGTCTAATATTATATTACACTGCCAGGTAGTAAAGATTATATTTATAGTCATTATCATTAAAAGAGAATATTGCTGTCTCATCCAGTGGCGCAACTAGCCTCTGGTTTTTGAAGAGGCTTAAGCCCCAGTGAATAGAGTATACAGTGTGAGTGTGAGCCAAACTAAACACAATTTTTAACTACTGATAACTTTTTATCTATTGCGCGTTTTTTTATTATTTTTAAAAGTCTAATAATATAATATGCTTTCTTTACGTTTGCCAATTTGAATCAAATTAAATTAGACATGAAACGGACTAACGAGACTTTTTCCAAAATAATGCTTTTAACTTTGTTGCAAAAGCAATCGAATTTATCTACAATTATGCTAATACGTTTAATTTTAAATAATTTATTTTTAAGTTGTATCAACATTCAACTCAGGTACCATGATAGCTTTACATTTTTAATTTTTAAAGCACACTAAAAAAAGTTGCCTGGTATAACCAAGAGAAATGAATACTGGAAGAAGCGCATCGGAATAATTATAATTCCTGAATTCTTAAATTGTTGAGAGATTCGTTTTTACTGAATCATTTTCTATAGTTTGTCGTATAGGAAAAATGTTTTTGCTCAATTGTAGCTAAATAATAATATGTATGACCAAAATTGGCAAACCTAAAGCAAATGGAACTACCCATTATCCTTTAATTAAAAATAGAAAAGATGGGCGCAACGAATAAACAGTTATTGTTTGTTAAAAAGTGTGCAAGTTTAATTTTGCTACCACTGTATGTTTTGCTGTTTATGTTTAAATTGCCATAACTTTTCTTTGTTTTGGTATAGTAAGGCCCTAGAAAAAAAAGTTTTCTTATATTTATTGCACAAAAAGAAAATACTTAGTTTATATCGATACGACCCATCGTCTAAAAGATATTTAAGATTAAACTTGTTTTTCCAGGGCACCTGGCCTGGCATTCTTTAAAAAGTCCATATAAAATACTTAAATACTTTAGGTCAAAATACTACAAGTTAATATCATTTATCTTAGTCGAAAAGTTAAAAATTAAGAAGATACAGACAGGGTTTCAAGAATTTTATTTATATTTTTTTTTACTTTAACACCCTGTATTTTGCAAGGAATTAACTTTTCAAGTAAAGTAAAATGCGTTAGATCGTTGTATTTTAGCGCAAGGAATTTGTTGTAGCATTTTGTACACACCCTTTAAAAAATTCAGCCTAGATAAAGCATAAAGATAATTAAAAAAATCTTCATGTGAAAAATACAAATTTTAATCCGAAATATATTAAAAATAGTTACTTGCAGCGATATTTACTAGGTTTACATTTTAGTTTAAAAATATGGTCGAATAAAAATTATTCACTGAAGCTATAATACACAAGGGTATAAAACAGTGATTTCATTTTGAACATAAGCAAAGAACTGAATGTGGCTATCTCCACACTTACGTTTCCACCCTGAAAAACTTTCTAATACCTTATTTTATAAAAATTTATCAAGAATACATTTTTTATGCAGAACATGTAGAAGAATTAACATTATCTACTAGAATCATAATATACCGAGGCAAAAAAGTAATGACATTTTTAACAAAATTAAAGGACTGCCGGTGGCTCCCTCTATATTTAACAGCAAAAGTAGCTTTTGATTTCTTACTTTAAGAATGTTCCTTTTATAAAATTTGGTAAAAAAATGCTTATGATAATAAAAATATTTAAAAATAACAAACATAAAATAAAAACTATGACACCCTGTATCTCGCAAACGATAAACTCTTTTGGCAAAGGTAAATTGCGTCATATCGTTATATTTTGGACCAAGGAGTCCATGGTAGCATTTTGTATGAACCTTTTAGAAACACCCTGTATACTAGTCCAGGCGAAATAACTTATTGCAAAAAGATTGCCCATACAGCAAACTATTGGTATACTTTTATTAATTGCGTCATAACTATGTAGGAAAGATATTTTGAACTAAAATAATCCGTTAAAGAGTGAAGGGGGCGTGACTTTTAATGGTAAAAATGTTTTTCTTTACAATTTCTTGCTAAACAGTACTTCCTGTTAAAAAAGATAAATACAAAAGTTTTTAAATCTAAAGAAAAACCTACAATTTATGTAATAACTCTGGTTTACCCTAACTTCAAAATTCATCAAAAACTATTTTTCGGTTTCAAATTGTTATCTTTAACAAAAATGATTTTATTAGTAAAGAATATACTTCATACTACTTTTAAAATACTGTATTTCTTTCAATAATAAATATTTAGTCGATATTATGAAAAATTATTTAAAAATAAAATAAAAGTTCTCAACCACCATTGAGTTTTTTTTCATCAAAACAGATTTGCTAAGGGATTATTTTCTGTTGTTTATTTTTAAATAAACGTTTCATAAACAAAAAACATAAAATATTGACATTTTTCAATAAACTCATTATTTTTTTACTTTTGTCAAAAAATAAATATTATTTAGTAAAATTTTAATTTTGAAGAATATTCGAATATTTTGGTTATTGCTGGGAACAAGCTGAATAAGCTCAAGCAAGCAAAACGTGCTTTGGAACAAAAAGCATTTATAAAATTTAAAAGTTGGATAACAGATATAAAGTGTGCCCCAGGATGGGTGTTACAAGAGGACAAATAGAATTAAAATGTTTGAATTTAAAACCGGCATTTCGGAAAAACTTGTCGCTTAATTAAAACTGAGCAATTTTTGCTCCGATTGGTAATATACAAGGCAAGATATAACTAAAAATATAAATAATGACCCAGGGTTCAGTATTTTTATTTTTTTAAATAGAGCAAAATCGTATAAGTAACTGATAAAGAAAATTAAATTGTGTGTTTAGATTTAAAGTTAAAGCATTTAAGTAAAAAAAAGGCTTAATGGGTCACTAGCCCAAGGCCAAAAAAAGTAAAACGAAGTTTTTGGCAGTTTTTTATGTAAAATTTAATTCTCTTCAGCATTTACTAATTTAGAAGTTAGTTTTGGTTGAAAGTCTTTTTTAAAAATTTAGGTTTTATTTTTTTAACAAAATTTTGTATTCTAATAATGTATAAGCACCATATGTACATCACCTTAATATTTAAGAAAAGTAAGTAAATGGCTAATTATTATTATCTCAACAAGAGATTAGGAAAAAATAAATTGGTAGTTATACGAAATATAAAACATAATTTTTAATGACACTTATTTAAATTTAGATACCCACATTAAATCTTTGGGCCACGCGAATATATAAATTTATTTTACCATTAGAGAGTTGAAAATTCCAGAAGACTTTATTTTATCTTGTGCAATAAATTTACTTTTTAAATATAAGTTGAACAGTTAATTTAAAAACGGTTCCAATTTTCCGCCAAGCAATTCGTAAAATGTGTTAACTGTAAAATCGGGGCTATAAATCATAAACTAATATTTTATAAATTATACTGAACTGTAATTTTTGAACTGGGTCAGCCTTTGGAACATAAAGTGAAAAATTTAAAATAATTTTAAAAACCACAAAGAAATATTAATTATAAATATGCACATATTTAAACAGATTTATCTAAATAGAAGAAAGATGGCATTTACCAGGTACTTTGCCAATGTGTGGTCATACATTAAAGGAACAAAACGTCCTTTAAATGTAAGATTTGCAGACCATAGACAACACACTATGTTGGGGCTCAACAACACAACATTAAGAAGTGGTTAGAAGCACGGGTTGTTCACAGGAAATCACATTTGAAAAAGCGCTAATTTAAGGAAGCAGTTTTTATTGAGAACAATAATATTTTTAGCAAACCAAGTGTAAAAATACCAAATATTTGAAAACCCCTATTTAATGTCGGGCCACACATAACCGCAACAAGCCCGTGGCCGTGCGTTTTCTTGCTGAAATGTGGGGGATGCGGTCCAAAAAGTTTTGTATTTAATCAAACTGCAGTAATATGAGTTAATTGTACCACGCTTTAAATTGCACCTGATTATAAAATAAACCTTTACAAATAAGGTAACACAATTCTACGGTTTCGCCACATATAACCACACCAAGTCCCGCACCGTAGCACGACCGTGTCTCGGTTTTAAATGTACCGTTGTAATCAAATGCTGTAGGCTAAATATCACCTCTCCGTGCCAGAGCACATACGCCGCACCGCATTTTAATAATTAAAAAACATCACCTACCAACCGTTAGTCACTTTGCATTGAACTTGTGTTAATTATATTTTCTTTAACTTCTCGAAATATTAATTTAAAATAACTTATAAAATAAAAAATTACACTGTTCCCATAAGTTTTACATACATATTATTCACAAGATGGAAAAATAAAATTAATTTTAGACTTTTTAATACTTATTAAATTACTTTTTCTTGTATTGTTTGTTTACAACAACTAATCTTTAACAACTAACTTTTGTAACGGTGTCAGCGGTCCGTTATCACCCGGTTGTCTTGATCCCAGGGTCTTTGGTCTTATAGAACTTGGACCGGATAGAAAGCCGCGCCTGATTTTTAACCTTAACCGATTGCGCTCCTCCATGGTAACAGGAGCCCCTGAGGGTCTCTTGGAGCCACTCCACGCGTCCCTGCGTGCATTGTCCCTCTCAATGCGACGGGTTTAAAATCTTTAACTGCATTATTCCTTATGACGTCAGTAGTATCGAAATCGGTCACGTATTTATTTTCTAAATCTGCAAAATTCAATGGTAAATATGCTATGTTATTGCTGTTTTTGTCTGCGGTAATCCGGAGGCAGTTTACCAACTCTTTCCTGGCTACTATTGATATTTCGCGGTCCCTAATTTGGCCTGACTTCGGGAGCCCTTCGCCCTTTTGCAAAAGAGCGCGGTTGTTTGCTTGGCGTGATAAGGAGTTGTCCCCCTACTGTCCGCGCTCTCCTGCATCAAATGCAGTGCCAACCCCAAGTTTGCCTTATATGTGTCGTGCACTCTCGGGTGGAGTCTGAGGCGGACACTTTAAAGGGGTCTGCGCGCTTTCGCAATTAAGCGTAGTCAAATAAAAAAAGGGGGAATTCGTCGAGTCCCCTAACCCCTAAAATCAATCCGCGCCCAACCGCGTCACACGCAGGCACCCTACGAAGCCCCGTTCCATGATTGTATAGTTGTTGTCGTTGGTTTTCTTTATTAGCCAAGACGTCTTGCCTATATTTTTTAGCCCCCAGTCCCCTGTTCTGTAAAGTAAAGAGGTCTCCCAGCCGCGTCAGTGGTTGGCAACACTATGGCAGCTTCCCTTGCTTTTCTTTAAAACACGTAAAGTTTGCCAGCTAACAAGTGAAACTGTTGGCACGACTCCCTAAAGCGTTTCTTAAGCCCCTAAAATAAAATAGCAACTTCCCCAAGAAGTTTATGTAATCTAAGCCAATTTCGCAATGGTCAAGAAAGGTGAGGTTACTTGAACCTTCAAAATTTTCCTCCAAGAGGGGCGCTTAGCGCATCACCACTCTCACAATTACCCTGACAAAACCCTTACACCCTGAAATGACTCAAAAAAACAATAACCAACTTTATCCAAATAATAATAAAGAATCCCCAAAAACAACAATTAAACAAAATAATCAAAATAAAAAATAAACCCCGAAAAAATTTCCCAAGTCCACTAAACCTTTCGCAGAGTAAACCGATAGGCGGCCAAGTGAACATGTTCAAATGCGGTCTGAACTGCAGCTGAAGATCCCGTGACACTTTTAATTTTTATAAGCAATAGGCTCCAGTAATCCACATATGATTTCATTAGCTTTACATTTTTCAGGCCGTACGAACTACGGTCGTGCTACGGTGCGGATCTTGTGGGACATCGGTGCGGTTATGTGTGCTCAGACTTTTACCTATACTAGCATCGAGCGGCTGATTACCAAAAAAAAGGAACTAGTTTTTTACTCTCGCATAAAGATCTTAGACAGCGCTCTTACATTTTTTGCTCAACGCTGGCCGCTGACGCTGACGCTTAGGATCGTGTCTGAGGTCTTATCGTTTAGAGCCGCTCTAAAGCGATCTACAGGGTGTTTCTAAAAAATGCAAAAAAATTAGAAGGTGATTTCTTGTTTTAAAGAAAGGGTTTTTTGCTCTATAAACATAAGGTCAAAAGTCAACTATTAGGGAGATATTGCGGTACAAATATGACAAAAAATACCGTTTTAATTTTTCATATAAAAAAACTAAAAGCGCTAAAATAATGAAATTCTACGAAAATATTGCAATTAAAAAAATACAAATTTGAAATCTTTTTGCACTTTTTTAGAAATAATTGAAGTGATGAAAATGGTCTTTGAATACATTCTTGCTAACCAAATTATAAGAGACACTTACACAGGGACCTCAAAAAATATATATTTGAATGAATTAGTTTATTTAAAAACGTTTTTAACTTATGTATTTTTTCGGTAAATTTACCAATTTTAATTAAAAAATTAAATGTAAATCATAACGTGCCGAGCAAAAAGATTATTTCATAAAAATATTTATTTTCTGCTGTCAGTCATAAGGGCATTTGTGATAGGTCTGTATTTGCCATTACTTAGTAGTTTGAATATAATGCTTATTTTGTTCCCAAGAAACAACATTTTTTTGGTTAGTTTTTTGCGATATCTACCCAAGTTTTGACCCTATGTTCATAAAGCAAACTACCCTTTATTTTGAACAAGAAATCACCTCCTTGATTTTGTATTTGTTTAGAAACACCCTGTATAGCCTAAGCATTTTTTATTTAATTTTTAAATATTCTTAAGAGCACCGCAGATAAGTCTAAATGTATTAGGGTTGGTCATGCAAAAATTAAATTAATCTTTTTAGTTTATAAATTTACTAAAAACGCATAAATCATTTAGTAAATTTAAATTATTTTTAAAATAGAAACTGCACCAAAGAGCCCTGTCGTCTAATTTGTCCCTTTGTGGAAAAAAAAGCAAATGTTTATTATCTGTGGTTATCCACTAGCCCTATTAAAAATAGATAGTAGACTGTTCAAGCGTTTGGCTACCGTAAGAAAATGTTACTTGTTTTTTTGTCACGTTGGCGCTTTCCGACATAGTATGCCGTAGTCGGGTTTGTAACACACGAAAATCGCGATTGTGTTAACTTAGTTAAATAATTAATAACTTGCTTTTTAGTTTATTGTGCTTATGTAAAAAGTCGTTGTAACTTCTGTTGTATATTTTTATATTTAGGTAGTATTTTTATAGCTGTATAAATTTAGTTATCTAAGCAAAATGTAATATCTGGCTTCATTCTGTCCAACTTCAATAGATTTTTTGAAGAATGACTTCTGGATGGCATCTAATAAACCCTTATTGTGTGATTATATTAGCCTAATTAGTCCTGTCTAAATCTATTTGACCAAAGTTAACAAAACTTGAGAAAACCTATTTACCCACGATACCTGTAAAAATAAAAAAGATGAGCGTAACAGATTAAAAGTTATCATTAAAAAGTGTGCAAGTTTAATTTGGCCCACACTCTAAAGTTACGTTTATACACTAACATTTCTAATTTAAATGCTAACAAAACACCAGAACATCGGTTATTTTTAAGATAAACTTTACTTGTATTTTTCCTAATTAATAATAAAAAAATATATTCTTTTTGTAACTTTAAATAACTTCAAAAACGCATGCTCATAAGAATTGCAATGCAGAAACACAGCTTTTAAAACCATATTAATTAAAATAAAATATTCCGATATTTCCTGGGGAAATTAATATTTGCTGAATGGATTAGATTTTCAAAGAACAAGTCAAGTAATTTACGAAGTAATTGTGGATTTTCTGACGCGGTAAATTTTCAATTTCGGTCCAATATTTTGTAGCAGCTTAGCGAGAATTTAAATACCTTTCTGCAACGGTACACTGGATATTAACGGTAAAAGAGCCTTTTAAATATAATGTTAAAAAGGAACATTTTCTTTGTGGTTTATTTTCGAATTAAAAAATCTTTTTTTTGCAAATGTGGTTTAAAAAAGTAAAAATACTTGTAAAAACAGCCTACTTAACCTTTAAGTTTTTAGAAAATGATGTAACACCTGTTAAGGCAAATTTTATATACTTTTATCAGCTTGATCTTTTTATCCTTTAACTTTAGTTAATCGCATACTGTATTAGTAAAAAGTACTACAACTTTTAAAGATCTTTTAAAGCGCTTAGGCTGCATTTACAAAATTTAATATCTGGATGATGTTTGGCATGAAGAAGATAACAATAATGGCGGAATAGTTGGTAGATTTCCAATTTTGTTTTATCAGTATATATTATGTTTATTTTTAACTGGGGGATATCCATTTACTTTTATTGTATGAATTTCGGCACGATCAGTTTAATACCTTTACAATTTTCCTAAATTTTATTGTAAGTACTTTTTAAGATATGGCCCTACCTATTTTAATAACACTTAGATGTGTTTAAAGGCATTTAAATTTTTTAAAATCTAATTATAACCAAATGCCAATATAAGATGACAACACTCATTTTTATTAAAAACTGACAATACATTAAAAGGAAGGGTTTTTTTAAATAAATCTGAAAATTTAATATTAACCAATAATATTAAAAAGCTTTTTCAGGACCTAAAGCATGGCCTTACTGGGCAAATAAACTTACGATACCAATAAACCCATGTTTATGCACGTATAACAAACACGACTTTATGGTCCTATTATAATATAAACAGTTTATTGTAACGTTTAGTGGCTATAAAGTGACCCTTTAGGTACAGGAAAGTAAGTTTATTTTAGACTTTCATTTGATATTTAAAAGTACAGTATGCATGTCTCCTATCTAATGGTCCACAGGGAAACTACAATTTTTTATTCCATAATATTAAAATATAACTAAACATACCTAGAGTATGTTTAGTTATATAAGTTGCACGTCATATGGAAAACTTTTTATAAATAAGCTTACAAATTTTTATTTATAAAAAGTTCGGCCTAGTCTAAAACCCAAAATACAACTATTAGATACCTAATGGTATTAGTCGTCTAAAAAACTGGTTAGATATGTAATTTTTGCTCAAGAGTAAAGTACCTGTATTTGCTAATATCCAAATTTGTTATAAGGAAAAAATGTTTAAAATTAAAAATTACTTTTAAATATGCAATTTTGTTTATATACAATTTTTCTTTCTGCGATATTTGGGTTTGTGCGTTACTTTAATACATTTCATAAGATAAACTTTACAAGACAATTTTAAAATATTTTTTTTAATTGATTGGTATTAAAATAAGAACAATGCACAATGCATTAATGTACATACAAACTTTAATTTTCTCGATTATCGCTGAAAAAATATTTTTGGTAAATATACAAAATTCCACATTAGAATACAATTTCAAATTCTAAATATCTTTTCTTAATAGGTACCAATTTTAGATATTAGCAAAAATACAGGATCGTTTCTTCTAAGCAAAAATAACATTTTTAATTAAACCTCGTAGACGACCAACACAATTAGATATCAGATGATTACAATTTGGTGGTCCGAAAGACCAGAACATGGTATCTTAATGTTTTTGGGGTCACTGAATCTGAACTCGAGGTCTGTTTGGCGCTATCAGGTCAGGGTCAAGGTCATTTTAGGGTCAGCTTAACAAGAAAAAGTTGAAGGTCCGATAGACCAGAATATGGTATTTTTTGTTTTTGCGGTCCCTAAATCCAAATTTGGGGTCGGTTTAAACCCATCAGGTCAGGGTCAAGGTCTTTTTAAAGTCAGGTCATTAAAATTCATCGAGAAGTGACCACAACTGGGGTATTTGTATGTTTTTGGAATCGCCGAATCCGAATCCGGGGTCAGTTTGATTCCATCAGATTATGGTCAGGGTAATTTCAAAGTTCAATCATAACATTTTATTGAAAATAGACCACAATCGAGGTATGTTTATGTTTTCGGAGTCGCTGAATCCGAATCCGTGATCGACTTGTCCCTATAAGGTTAAAATCAAGGTCATATCAAGATCAAATCATCAAAAGTGATTGAAAATGCAGCAAAATCATGATATCTTGATGTTTTTGGGTCGCTAAATCCGAATCTGTAGTCAAATTGATTCTTCCAAATTTGGATTTAGCAACCCCATAAACATAAAAGAGTCACGTTTGTGCTCTATTTTCAATTAATTTTGATGAATTGACCTTAAAATGACCTTGACCTTGACCTGGTGGGGTCAAACTGACTCCGGATTCGGATTCAGCGACCCTAAAAACATAAAGATACCACGTTTTGTGGTCTATTTTCGATGAATTTTGATGTTTTAACCTTGAAATTAGATTGACAATGACCTAATCGGGTCAAACTGATCCCAGATTTGGATTTAGCAGCCCCAAAAACATATAAAGACCAAGATCCAGTTCTTCGAATCACCAACTTTTTTTGTGGGGCTGTGTTATTCTCAATAAATTTTGACATTTTTAAAATTTTACACCTATTTGACTTTTTTTCAGCTATTTTAATTATTGTGTTTAGGTGGCCCTAATCAAACACAAACTAGATTAAGGGTCTCAGGTTATGTAAGAAAATTATATTTCTTAATTTTTAGTGATAAGTGTAACATAAAAAATTGAAACCAGAGCTCTTTCAGGTCAAAACAAAAGTGACCAGAAAATAAAAAATATGCGATAGTGGATTAGGTGACAAGCGGTATTTTGTTTTATTTTAGTATTATTAATGTCATCAGTCTTAAACCTGTCAACAGAAACTCTGCATTATGAATGGTTTAAATGTTATAAAAAAACCTTAAAACTTATTTGAAACCCGTTTATATTGCCAACGTTTATAAAATGTTGCACCGGGTGTTTCTTACAGGTGGTTCCCCTACTATACCTTTTCCATTTTTTACAGTGGAAAATAGTAAATTTTACTAAGTGCAAGAAAAACTTATGTGGTAACGGTAAATTTTTTAAGTATCTTAAATCGCAAATAAAAATATTCCGTACGTGTCACTTAGGCTTTCCGCACATGGGTCGGTTAAACAGCGACGCAAACGCGATTTTTACGGGCTTTGACAGCACGTAGGCATATTAGCCTGTCCGATCTCAGCAATACACGTCCTTTAATAAAGAAATGCAATCCAAAAACATTTTGTATTAAGTTTATAATAGTGTGTGATTCACATGTTTGTGTCTGGTTTTTAAATAAGTGTTATCTAAGAAAAGACCCAACATGGATTTGTTAAATATTATATTTTTGGAGAAGGTTAAAAAACTTCCTGCGCTTTTTAACTATACTTATTATATAAATATTTGCGAAAAAAATACACATAAAAAGGTTGGAATATAATAGCAAAATGAGTCAACCTGTCAGGAAAGAAATATTTTTATATTTTGTCTGTAAAATAATATTCGGTAAGATTCAGGCTTTTCCTCGTCTCTGTACGGTTGTCGCCACTTCAAACACGATATATGCGCACATACTGTCGAAAGCTCGTCGAATCTCGGTCTCGTTGCTGTTTCACCGACCCATGTGCCTTATTAAATTTTTTGGATGCAAGAGTCGAGACAGGATATTAATCGGTGGTGTTTTAAGTCAAACCAATAATTTAGTTTTAAATTTAGTGAGCTAACATTTTTTCTTGTGTTTTTATATGCAGTTATATTGCTATATTTATGCAATTATTTGTCTTTTTTTATAAGTCTCCTCCTATTTGTGGTCATAACTATTCTTACTTTTTTTCAAATGGAACAGGAATGGTTCGCCAGCATATCTTAGGATAGCATTTTATTCAAAATAATTTTACACTACATAGGCGGTATTTCGGGTATACCTTTTTTGCAAAACACAATAAATACCTGATGTTGTCAGATATCGGTATTTATCATTTATACTTATTGGTTTGTTTTAAATTATTTTATAACATGCCTTTTGATAAATATTTTTCTTGAAATACCGCCTATGTGGCACCAAATTATTCGGAGTAAAATGCTTTTTAGAATATACCAACGAGCCACCCTCGTTTAAAAAAAAAAAAGGAGTTATGATGACCGGCAGTAATAAGTTCTAAATATGATTTTGCAAACTTTGACTTCGCCCTGAGAAGCTGCAAAAAACAAAAGAAGAATAATTTAAGTTTAACCATGGCTACTTGACTTAAAATAAACCGTTTAAGACTAATCATAACAAAAAAAAATGGTAACAGCAGAAGTGCCAGAAAATTACATGGGTGGTGTCATATGGGAAAACCTTATTAAAGTTTAACACCCGGGCTCTTGATAGCACCTTCGTTCCAGAATAGATAAAGAAAAGGTTATTACAGAAAACGTTAAAGCAATTTTGTTTGTCATTGTATTGAGAATGGCATATTCCATCAAAATAAGATAAAATATAACCATTGGTGCTTTTTAAAATGTAAAAGTATTTGTTTTATTCGGTTAAATCAGATGTGATAAAAAAATAAATGAATACATCAATTAATCCAGAATTATGTCAGTTACCGATATACCAAATTTTATTTTCCTATATTTAAAGGTAAAAAGTTATAAGGGGAACCAACTGTGATAATCACCCGATATAATGTATTTATAATATCAGTACGTTTTTAACATTTTTACAACACATTTTAGGCGTTTATCAATAAAACCCTTTATCGGCCAGTATTTATTACTTTTATAATGTTACTGTTAAGAATAAGAAATAAAAAAGACTTAAAACAAAAATGTCCTAACCAAAAGAACATAAAATGGTCATATAATTCATTAAGATTTATTTAAGACAATTTATTATCACCCTCGAAAAACTCATACATTTTAAGTTTTGTTCTTAACGCTGACCATAAATATACGTTATTGAAGTTTAACATCCGGACTCTTAATAGCTCCTTTGTTCCAGAATGGATAGCAAAAAGGTTAGTACAGAAAATTTTGAAGCAGTTTTGTGTGTCATTGTATTAAGAATGTAATCTTGCATAAAAATAAAATACAGTATAACCATTGGTACCTTTGAAATTTAAAGGCATCAGTTTTTTCCGGTAAAATCGAATGTAATAAAAAATAAGTAAATACATCAATCAATCCAGAAATATGTCAAATACCGATATACCAAATTTTATTTTTCTATCTTTCTGGTAAAAAAGTTATAGGGGATCCACCTGTGAGAATTACCCGGTAAAATGTATTTATATTATCAGTACGATTTTACCATTTTTGCAACACATTTCATGCTTTTATTAATAAAACCCTTTAACGACCAGCATTTGTTAGTTTTATAATGTTACTGTTAAGAGTTAGAAATAAAAAAAGACCTAAAACAAAAAGTATCCTAACCAAAAAAAAACATAATATGGTCATATAATTCATTAAGATTTATTTAAGACAATTTATTATCATTCTCAAAAAAGTAATACATTTTTAGTTTTGTTCTTCACGCTTACTATAAATATACGTTATTGAAGTATAATACCAGGACTCTCGATAGCGCCTTTGATCTAGAATGGATAGCAAAAAGATTACTACGGAAAATTTGGAAGCAGTTTTGTGTGTCATTATATTGATATTGTCATATTTTATCAGAAAAAGATAATATATAGCCACTGGTACCTTTTAAAATTTAAAAGTATAAGTTTTTTCAGTCAAATCGAAAGTAATAAAAAAGTGAATACATCAATCAATTCAGAATTATGTCAGCTACCAACATACGAAATTTCATGTTTCTATCTTTAAAGGTAAAAAAATTAAAGGGGAAGACCACCTGTGAGAATCACCCAGTATAATGTATTAACATTTTTACAACATATTTTATGCTTATAGTAATAAATCCTTTTATTGGCCAGTATTTATTAAGTTATACTTAAACAAAAAGTGTCTTAACCAAAAGGAAAATAAAATGGTAATATAATTCATTAGGATTTATTTAAGACAATTTATTATCACCCTCGAAAAAGTCATACATTTTAAGTTTTGTTCTTAACGCTGACCATAAATATACGTTATTGAAGTATAACACCCGGACTCTTGATAGCGCCTTCGTTCCAGAATGGATAGCGAAAAGGTTACTACAGAAAATTATGAAGCAATTTTGTGGGTGCCGAAGTAATTTGTCTTTCCTTCAGCTGCTAGATTTAAACGGCCCATGGTTCCGGTAGAAGAGAAATCATATAATTATTTACTGGCAAGAAAGTAATTTATTGCAGCAATTAAAGTTTTGGCTCTATAAAGTAATAATTTTAAATGTTTTATCGTGATTACATTAAATTTTGTTTAGGAAAAGCCTAGCGACACATTGGTTAACGCCTAATAGTTTTTTAATTTTAAAAATAGTTTTAGATCACTTTCTTAACCATTCTTATACTTTTAAGCTATGTGACATATACCTTTTATTTTAGGAATATGAGGGTTAGAAAATTGTGATATGTATTCATGTTCAGCCAAATGAAAAGGCTTCTATTAGAAACGGAGTTTCCTTTATAATGAAAATTTTTATTATTTTTTTATTCTACAAGAGTACAATATATCACTAATTTTTTGTTTTCCAATTACATAAGTAAAGCCGTATATATTTTTTAAATATAAGATTTTATTAACTAGCATTAGTATGTATTTATAAGAAAGCAATATTGCACTGACCATAATTATTTAGATAACCCAATAGCAAACCTTTGTTTAAATACTATCTTGGGTATAAAACCGTTTTTAACTTCTCATAAACAAATGAGTAAAGGTCTACATCTCGTACTATTAAGCTGGATTTGTAGATTGACGTTTTCAGTTAGAAATTAAAACAACAACTTTGTATTATTTGTTAATTTATAGTTTCTATTTACCGTTTTCATATACCATATCAGAAACCGAAACGTCAAGAGGCGATCGGTAACGAAAACGTCAATCCATTAGTTTAGGTGTAGTACTGTTTACCTGGGAATACATTTCTGTCACCCATACTGATTGTGAAATTTGCTAGACAAGGTTAATTTTTCTTAAAAATAAAATTTGACTTTATTTAATGTTTTCCATGATATAATAGGTACGCAATATATTATTTACCATGACCTATAGGTATAAAGTGTGTCCCGATTTTCATGAATATACCCTTACTATCTCAGTTATCAATAATGCGATTTTTTGAATGTTTGTGGGAATGATATCTTAACAAAATTAACTATTTGGCTTAACAAACACTTTTATTTATCATTGGCGTAAGGTCTTGGAAAGTAAAAAGATTTGATATCTTAGGAATAGGATATTATTAATATATCTAAATAATTTTTGTCAAATTTAGAATCATAGTCCTCAAAAATCCCTTTTTTATATTTTGAAAATGTCAAGCGCCAATTTTCTTTTGTTAATTATTTTTTCAAAAGAGCCTTTTTTTACCTTCACCAACACCATACACCCCTGGTAAATAAAAAAATTTACGTCACCAAATCCTTACTTTTTGATTTTACCATTGCCGTGCGGTGTTTGGGGATGAAGAAAAGACGTTTTTGGAAAAAGAATAAGTATAATTAAATGGTGCTTGACATTTTAAAATTCGAATTAAGGGGTTTTTGGAGATACTGATTCTAAATCTAATAGAAACAAAATTATTAGAATAGTTTTCACCTTGCCAAAATAGTTAAATTTAAAATATTTTAATAAAAACAATTTAAATCAAATAAACTATTTACATATTTTTTAGGATTGCAATTGGTAGTAGTTTATGAAAAATAATTAAAAAAAGTTTGACTGCTTCGCTGGCTCGAGTTATTAGTTTTCAAATAGAAACCCTCAAGAGCCTTATGATTGTGTGTTTTATTTAATTATTCTACATTCAACTTTTTCTAAGGCTGTGTTTTTTGATTTTATGATTCCTACCTGTTAATTGTTAGTTTTTTTATTTTTATTTTAAAGTTTAACACATTTAAAAAACTAATAATGTCTCGTAAGACGTTTTAAAAGACTTTAAAAAATAAAAAGTTTAATATGTTTTTAAGGGTTAGTGTCTAAAGTTTTTTAATAAAAAGTTATGAATTCACTATTTTTTTTTTAGTTAAAGAGAACAAAAGAGAAGTTATTATTAATAAAAACAAGTTCAGTTGTTTAGGGCCAATTGACATAAAAACTAATTTCAAAATAATATGTTTAACAATACGTTTTGTTTATCAAAGTATATTTTGGTATACATCGATATGCTTTTTCATAAGAAATAACTTTTTTCGTAAAATTATTAATAAAAAGTTCTTTATGTGGTGCAAACCTATGTAGACACGCTGTATATTTTAAGCATTATTTTGCATGAAAAATAATTGAATGTAAACTATTTTAATATAAACAATTCAAATCAAATAAACCATAAACATTTTTTTTAGAATTGTACTTGGCAATAGTTCCAAAAAGTTATTAGTTATCAAAAACAAAACCCTCAAGAGCCTTGCGATTTTGTGTTTCATTCAATTTATTCTACATGTAACTATTTTTTAGAAATGTGTTTATTGATTTTATGATCCCTACTTGTTAATTGTTAGTTTTTATTAATTTATTTTAATTAATTTCCTTTTTTTTGTTCAATCCACTTTAAAAACTATTATTGTGCAGGTAAACGTTTTAAAAATCTTTAAAAAATACAGACTTTAACATTTTTTTAAGGGTTAGTGTCTAAAATTATTTGTGAAAATTATGTTTTTTTTTATTAATAGATTTAAGACGTTTATAGTATCGATGAGATAAAACAAAAAGTTATTGTTAATAAAGCAAATTCAGTTGTTAAGTGCTAAATAACATAAAGACTAATTTAAAGATAACTATGTCCAAAAATACGTAAAGTATATCTTCGTATACATTGGTTTTAAGCCTATAAAAAGGCCTCTTTACAAACGTCATAGTCAACTATGGTTCCAATACAAAAAAATGCAAGTTTATGTCGTAGCTTCAAAACGAACTACTGTAATATTAAATATCGTATTTTACCGATTAATTAAAAAGATAATTACCTACAAGTGTCTTATTTACACTTTTTTTTATTTCAAATATTAACTAAGCTAAAAAGGATAAAAGATTTAAAACAAAAACAGTTTTTCTAAAATATCTAGTAAGCCATGATTTCTTTGGACGAAACAAAAAGTAATTTCAGCTTAGCTCTTAAAAGTACAATTCTTTCCCCATTTAACCATATCTTTAGCTGCAGTGTATTTCCTGTACTAAACATTAAATAAACTCACCCTGTAGAAGTAATTATCACATAACTATTTATCAATTTTCTGTTAATAAATAATTATATAATTTATTTTTAACCTAACCTTGAGCTGTGCCAACCCAATAGCCGAAGCGAAGATAAATTACTATAGCACCCACAAAATTGCTTCATAATTTTCTCTGCTAACCTTTTCGCTATAAATTCTAAAACGAAAACTCCATCTAGATTCTGGATGTTACCTTTAATAAATTACTATAATACTTGTTATAAAATGGATAAACTGCCATAGGAAAATAATGATAATAATAGAGACTACATTTTGGAGAAACACTTTTGTTTCGTTAGTTGAAATAAAATTAGAGAAATGCAATTTATTTAACACAACAGGGTCTCTGCGAACAGCTCATTAAACAAAATAGTTTTTAATTAGTTTAATAATTAAAATATTTACTATTATTACCAAACTTAGATAATATTGCTTTAGCAGATCACTCATTTATACTTTCTATTTTTTTGCATCAGTGTGCCTATTCTCAAATATGTGAAGTAAAAGATGATGGTACATTTCTTTTATACTTTGCCTGCTTAGAACCAAGCAAACCGGAATGTAAAAGTACCTGAAAGAAAAATACCAGAGCCTGGATTAAATTAAAAGTATGATGTGTAACTGACTTTATTAAATAGTTCTAGTAAACGACAAAAGTCAAGTCAAAAGAGACTTGGTATAAATAAATGGCTTAGAAAGAGAAGAGTAAATTGGTATTGTTAGTTTCGTCAAAACATTTATATATATTTTTTTAAGTGCTTGTCTAAAAAGGGTTGTCATTTAAAAAATAATAGTTAGGAACGAAAATGTCAATTTGCTAAATTTTTAAGTTTTCTTTTATATAAGTCACTAAAACTTTGCGATTGTATTTTTCTCATATCACTTATGGTCACTAGATTAATTTCCGTCCAATCAGGACTTCCTAGACGTAATATTAAACATGGTTCTAAATAAACCAAGTAGGCTTAAAAAGTTTTTGAAATGTCAGATTGGGGCATAGAATTGTCTCAGGAATTCAAAAATAATAAAATATACAGGGTGTTTCATTATATAAATTTAAATTTGGAGCCATTTTCTGTTAAACCGAAAGCGACTTAAAAGTAAAACATATGCGTTAACTCTCCTCTGCTCATACCATTTACCTATACCAAGTTTCATTCTAATATGTACAATAGGAGTTTTGGATTGTCTAATAAATTCGTTAACATCCGGTATAAAAATAAGACCGCTTTGGTGTTATACCTGGGTAATAATAAACTTACTTTACTTAGCTTTATTGATTTCTTTAAAGTATTAAAATTCCTGAAAGTTTTTTGCTTTGGATGTTTCGTTTTTAAAATAACCAAAACTATGCTTAAGAAATTTTAATGAAACTTGACAGATTTTTTCATGGTTCAGCAACGGCTGCCAGTGTTTGGTATATCGAGACTAGACCAGCAAAATTCCTTCTTGTTGTTTAAAATTACAAGAGCTTGTTTATTTTTTTAAGGGTACTACGATTGTATAAAATATTCCCTAAATTGACATTTTAATTAGGTTTTATTTATCTATTATATTGATTTTTTTCACAGTTAATATTTTGTAACCAGAAATTATGTCATTTTTTTAAAGGACAATAATTATTCCCTTTAGAAATATTCTACTATATACATATATATCTATATATTTTAAAATTATTATTGTGTGTACTCAGAGCCCTACGCAGGGGGAAAGGCCAATGGGGTAAAGCCAATTTTTTCTCCCTAAATGTAGTAATATTTGTCTGTCTGTATTATATGTGTCGACCTTAACACCTTTTTTCTTCTTTTTGTAATATGTCTTACCGCCCCTCTCCCCTTGAGTTCAATATCATTTTTTTGTGGCTGAGTTTGTAGGTGAAGACGTTTTTTTGCTCTTCAATTTCTTTATTTTCTTCTTTGTAATAAGTAAAGGTCTTGCCCCGCCCCCTACTTCAATATCATTTTCATGGTTGGGTTTGTAGGTTAAGATATTTTTTGTGCTCTCCTGCACCCTCCCAAAATCATTTTCTGCATACGGCTCTGCGTGTACTTAGTTTTTGTAGAAAAGTTACCAAAATAGTTTAAATTTACACCCTAATTTCTGAGGCATTCGAAAACAATATTATTATTAATTTTAATTTTTTAATTAAAATTATTCAAAAAATGTTAAACTTTTTAAAAATTTAGTGATATATTATGAACTAAAAGAGGTAATGACAAACTTTATAGTAACAAGATCTTTTAATTTAATTGATGTCGCATTTTCTGTTACATTGCAAAGTTACTTTTTGTAATGTACTTAAATAAAGTACTTTTTCTTTATAACAACGGTAAAAACAGTATTTTTGTAACGTCGCGTCGTGGAAAAAATGCCTTTTTATAACGGTTGCTGTAGAGTAAATAGAACAATTGGAATTAAAGAAAACATATTTTTATGTCTAAGCCTTACAATTAAGCAAAAGAAACAGAATCCAAATCCTTTGGTAGCTTTTCTTACCTAATTTTAAAAAAAAAATAGAAAAACAAAAATCGAAAAATATATTACACAATTCTTTCTATAAATAAAAATAAAAATTTAAAGCGCAGAACAAAAATGTAAGCAAAATTATAATTTAATTTAAAACCCCTATTTAAATGGAATCAAAAATGAATAATAATTTATTTAAATGTTTTAGCTACAAATCAGGTACGTGTAAAACCAGAAACCTGTCAAGGGTAAAATATTCATTATTATTCGTAGATTTTAGTTAACTGTTGGTGTTTAAATTAGCAACCCTTTTCCTATTGTTTTTATGATGAAAGGGATAAGTACAATTTATTGCTTTAATCATAGTAACACGTCTCATTAACCCTTAATAATTAAGGTGGCACCTAAAATATTTTGACTTAGATGTAAACTTTTTCCAGTCTTTACTCTGGTTTTATTTAATTATACAGGGTTATTTTTTAAATGGATAATTTTCTTTTAACACTGTATAAAATGTAAGAAAACGAGAAAAATTTTTTATATAATATTATGTCCGAAAATGCTTCGTTTTCAAGATACAGGGTGTTAGTGTTTTAAGAAAAAAAAATGTCTTTTTGTCATACATTCTATACCACTCCAGATATTATCACGAAAATTGGTAAAATTCCTTTGACCCTTACATTACATTTTTTGCTGTAAAAGTTTAAAAAATATTTTACCAGTGGCGTTGGAACAAAATTTGTATTTATTAGTTTTAATAAATATGGTACGCCACTGCTTTTTCTTTGAATCAGTATTATTTTTAAAATATTTAATAACTTTGTGGTGAATTTAATTTCTTTTTTATTGTGCAATAAAATAAGGTATTCGCGTAAGCGAAGGATCATTAATGAGACGAATAGCTCTTCTTTGAATAGAATCAAGAATGCTTAGGGTTGTTGGGGAATTTACGAAAGACCTTCTGAATTACAACCGGAAGTCAGTAAGAATTATAGTGGGTCAACTAACAGGTCACTGCAGACTGAATAAACACCTAGAAACAATAGGCCTGGGAGAAAAAAACCCATGCAGGTTCTGCCAGGAAGAAAAAGAAACCGCAGAATACATATGGTGCTATTGCAAAGCCCTTTGTCGTCTGCGGTTTGCAAGGCTGGGTCAGGAAAGACCTAAAGCAGCAACATTTACCATAGAGCCAGTTTCAAGATTGTAGAGTTTCATTAAAGAGACCGGCTTGGATAGCGTGTTTTAACATATGGATGGAGGATACACAATAAACCTGAGCTGGTTGCAGTGTTAGAGGATTACAATCCCCCTCGAAGCTAATCTAAGCTAAGCTAATCAAAGGGTAAGTTCCATTCGATGTTTAGTACGGGCACCTAAGAAACCGCTGAAACTACAGAGATGGTTAAACGTAGAGAATTTTAGTTTTTAGATCCTAAATTACTTTTTGTTTTCGTAACCAATGGCTAATAGTCCAGTGGCCATCAAGAAAAGTTGGATTTAAGGTATAATGAAGGTTTTTTGCTGATTTTGGTTTTATTTAAGCTCTATTTGAAAAATACGATTGATATCATTTTGGCATTAAATAATAAAATTTTAATTTAAGTATTGAATCCACGACAAGATCTTGGTGAGATGCTTTGGACCATTAGCTTGCCAATTGGGGGTAATGTTTGAAAATATTTGCAACCATTTTGCAAAATTTACCAGTATAAACAAACAGGCGTATATTTAATACAGGTAGACTTTAATTTAAGTATTAAATCCACGACAAGATCTGAAAGAAGAAAACTAGCAAGATGTTTTATACTTAATGAACATTTATTACTTTCACCATAAAGTGCAAGTTAAAAAAGTTAAAGATATTTTTTATTGCTTACTCTTATGATAAAAACAAATGTGAACCACATGAGTCACGAAAGGATCGCCGAAAGGGTAAAAGAGGTGGGACATGATCTTAACTGAGTTTGTCCAACCCCCAATTTTGCTTCCTCATATCCAAAAATAAAGTGCTATATTAAAAGTAATAAAAGCCCATCCACAAACAACTTTAAGGATATCTGCTTTAAATCGTAAGTTACTAAGCATAGAGAAAACTATATTTTATTCAGTTGCATTGTTCAAAAATATTAGGATTGCAACCAGTATTAATATGAAGGTGGTAAAATGTTCTTGCAAGTCCATTATCCCTGCGATGCAATAAAATGCGGCGTAAATAATGGTTTATCATGTAGCTTAATAAGACACTGGAATTAATTAAATAAGACGTCGACCATTCTTGTCAAAATCGCAAACTAAATTTGGTGCATCTGTTGGATCTGATAAAGATGAGAATGATGGCGATCTTATTATTTTTTTAGTAGCTATGACTATTTAATAAAAGATTTGTAATAATTTACAAGCCCTAGAAATGGTTCTTTAACGATACAAAGTATGTAACACTACGCCTGTTACAGCCTTACATTACTTAAGACATGTTTTAGTTTTCAGTATTTATTACTACCTTTAAAATGGGTTACCACTCACTTAGCGGGTTAAATTTAATATTTATGTATTATTAATTGGTTACTTTAAAAAGCAACCTCATACCTTCTCCTCATTACCAAATTCAGTAACCCTTAAATCTTAAATAGCATTCTACGTCAATAAAATCTGAATTTAGACAAAGCTTAAACACCCTAGGATTTCTGTATTTTGTAAAATTTAACCCCTTCGTAAATGTTAACGCCTCGGCAAAAACCGCTTTGTCTTTTTAAGCCTTAGGCTGAAAACAGATGGTGCGGTTTTCGCCGATTCGGCGACGAAGCAGTGCAGAACACACGAGTCGGCAAGCCACGATTGCTGTACCAATACCATAAATAAGGTGCCGGTTTCAACTGCCCACTCGGCAGACTCCTGCCTGTTTAAAGCCTTATTGTATTAGGATAGCAATGGTGGCTCGCCGACTCGTGTGTTTTGCACCGCTTTGTCCCCGACTCGCAGTGGCAGATTTACAAATTTGCCGCCCGTAGGCTATACATTTTTGCCGCTTAATTACATTGTCTATCAGAACTGATGGCAAGAAGTTACCCATTTTTTACTTTATTTTTTTATCTACTCTGACCCGAGAGAAGCCGTTGATTATTTTTTTTCATCTTAGTATTGTTTTATCCTATTATAATTAGTTTATTTCGATTGGCGTTTTCTGAAAAAGTGGGCTTTATGAAAAAGTTAACAAATACACTGATGTTAACATACAATTTAAATATTTTGTTATATTGGAACAGCAATCGTGACTCGCCGACTCGTGTGTTTTGCACCGCTTTGTCCCCGACTCGCAGTGGCGGATTTACAGATTTGTCACCCGTAGGCCTTAATAACATTGACTATCAGAACTCGATGGTAAGAACTTACCCATTTTTTACTTTATTTTTTTATATACTCTTTGACCCGACAGAAGCCGTCAATTAATTTTTTTAATCTTAGTATTGTTTGATCCTATTATAATTAATTTATTTCGATTGACGTTTTCTGAAAAAGTGGGCATTGTGAAAAAGTTAACAAATATACGTAATGTTAACATACAATTAAAATATTTTGTTTATGACATGAGCCTTTAAGGAATGATCATCTGGATTCTCCAAACTGTTTCTTACTACAAGTATGATAATTACCTGTTGTCTAATTTTATACTTTTTAAAGGTTTTTTTTATTGTCAAGTCGTAGTCGCCCAAGTATCACCTATTCGATAAATGTATATCAAATGACTATATCTCTACAAGTTATTGTACAGGGTGGCGCCTTTTCGTTGTCCTTGCAAAGTATAGCAAAAACGACAAGAGATAGAACGAATCTGATTGCGCAATTTCCAGCAATAACTCAGCTTTGTGTTATAACTAAAATAAAAGTGAAGAAAAAAATATAGGTACGCCATTGCATTCTTAGTAAACATCTCTAAAACTTTTCTATTTAATTTTTTTCTGTCTTATATCAAGCAAATTACAAGTGCCTGGCCAAACTGACAAAATTTAAAAAACAATAAATTTTATCAAAATTAAATTAGGTAAGCAGATTTTATAATAATTAGGTTAAAACTGTCATACCGGGGGAGGGGGCATGGTTAGTTCTGGTTAGTTTAATCGTTGTTTTAATGTGCTTTATTGGGGAATTAATAAAAAAATTAATTTAAACAAAACTAATCATGACCCCCATATGCGTTTTGTGCTTTGTATGACCGTCTATAACGCTTCGAACCGTTAAGAATCCGAAAAGTCGACAAACTCAAAGGTTCCGTATAATTTTTATCGCTCTGTCCGGCGAATCCGGCTAAGTATGAAAACAAGGGCAATAAACATAGGAAAGCGACAGTAGCATTTCCTGCAAAATAAGTAGGTTGGGGCAATACTGGTTAACTGACAACGCATTACTGGGGGTATTTAAAACGGTTACGGGTACGGTGTCAAAAGTTAATTAATTGCTTTAAGTTTCTGGTAAAGTCTATAATTTGAGGAGGCGTTTTAAATGCCTTTAATTTCTTTACAATTTTCTGATGGTTTCTATTTATTTTAAAAATGTTCTTGTTTTAAGAAAAAGGGAATACATTTCACTTTCCAAGATACCCAAAACGGCAATTATATTCTCTTGTCTTATTTGTGAAATGGTTTTAATGCTTACTATCTATTTTATAATAAATTAATATAAAAATACCAGTAGAAGATGTTAATTTTCTACTCTAAACATATGCACATTTCTTATTAGTTTCTTTCATATTCATAAACGGCTCTTCAAAAACCTCCTTATATAAAAAAAAGACATTAAAATCGGCGTAGTGTATAATAAGTTAATTTTTACCGTACGTGTATCATAATATTTTATAGGTATAAATTTTTAATTTATTTATTATAAAAAGGTTACCAACATCACCTTTTGTTTTAATACTTTAAAAATATTTTTTAACTACCATAGATTATATGGTAGGCTCGGTGACATGGTGAGTAACAAAGTCCCTATTCCTACCTAAAAATATAGAGCAAACCATACTGAATAAGTTTATACTTTAAATTAAATTATCTTCTAATTTAATACTGTTTTTCGGGTGATTTACACGTTTTACCAGTACGAAAGGATCGGCAACAGAAGTAAAGAAGTAGCTATTCCTACCTAAAAAATATAGAACAAACCATACTGAATAGGTTTTTAATTTTTATTACATTTTCCTTTAATTTTATACTGCTTTATTATTGCTCTACTTGTCTATAAACGTTTGAAATTAGCTAAACTTAAGTATTAAAGTAGTTAAGAGAAAGCTAGTTTGTTAACGTGCAAATTAACTTTATTACAATTTTTACGACTACTTTTAATAATAAGGATTACTTAAAAATGTACAACACGAATCGATACAAATCCATCTAGACAATCTTACATATAACTTTATTTGCTCCAAAGTTATTCGCAGTCAAACAAAATGGGTGAAAATATAGTCGGATTAAATAGTTTCTATAATTCCTTTATTTTATTTACTTAAAAAACAATTAAAGCAATAATATGTCTGCTAACCTCTCTAAAAGCCTATAACCCACACACAGACTTAAAGACAAAGACAAAGACAAATAAAAAGACGTTAGAACAAATTTTAATTATTTTAAGTACCTTTCCAAGAGAAAAAAATATAAAAGTCACCTAAGATTGGTAAAAACTTACTTCAAACAATTCTTAGGATAAAAGAGAAAGATACATGATTATAGTAGTTTTATTAATTTCCAAAAGTGCTTTAGATTAAAGAGAAAGATGCGGATAAAAGTTTATAGTAGTTTATTAGTTTAGTTAAATAAGTTAATAATAAGTGGGATCTTGTTAGACTAGAAAACATGTTTCGTTTTTTAAATTCCGAATACCAATTAAAAAGTAACTATTAAAGTCCATAGCTTACATTTAACTATCAAGAAACTTAAATAAAACAACCTTTTTTTCTAAGTAAAATTGTTTTGATTTTTAATTGTTTTAGTCGAATTTACGGCTTTTACATTTGTTTCATTTTAAAGTCATGATTTGAATTTTAAAAAGAAACAATTTTTTTAGTAAATAGAAGAATAAAAAAAACAATAATTAAAAAACTTAACTAAGCACCTAAAAGCAAAAAAATGCAATTTGTTTATACCTAAAAGTAAAGAAAAATAAAAAATATATTTGTAAGCAAGTATATATATAATTTTATTTAAAAACTTACATAAAAGTAAGGTCCTTAAGTCCGTCGTATCCCTTCTATTTTCTGAACCGTTTGGTATTTTTTATGAAACTTAAAACGATAATATACAGTGTGTCCCAGAATAGGTGTTACAAGAGGACAAATGGAATTTTTAAACGTCCTTTTGAAGAAACTGGTTGCATGGTCCAAAAGTAATAAATACAAAATTTTATTTCAGACTGGTAATATACAGGGCAAGTTATAAACAAAAATATGAAAAATGGCCAAGAGTAAAGTATCTGTATTTTTAAATATATAACCAAATTTTATAAGTAAATGTTGAAAAAAATTATATTATAAATGGGATATCTGGTGACAAATTTAAAAAGTTAAAATATTTTCTTATTTACATACAAAATGATATTTCGATTACAATGACCCTCCATTTTTAAAAATTAAATCTGATATGCCATAAACTAAAATTAATGTCAAATGGCAGGCATTTGTTTTTTACTACTCTCGTTTTTAACGCCGATTTTATGGTCTAAAATTATTTTTTATGGATTAAGGGCAGTCCACTATAAAAACTAATAAAATAGTTATCACAAATTTTTTACCATAATATCAATATTTTAGATGAAAGTATATTACAAAAATATGTATTAACAAGTTTTTCCCTAAACCAGCATTAACCAGCACATCAAGCTATTTTATTTTCCTACGACCACATGTGAAAATAGCAAACACACTGTTTTCATGCGTAGAAAATGCCTAATATCACACTAGTGTTGCAAAGTATAATATAAAGCTGTCATTGTTATTTAAAATGAATTTGGAGTTATTAGCCTGTTAATGAGATTTACATTGAAAAAGCCATGCAATATTTTTTAAATGAGGACCTTTTTTTATTCTAAAATGATGAAAAGCTACTAGGTAGGTGATTTTTGATATAAAAATATTGTTAAACAGTATAATATATCACAGTAAGGAAAAGTATATATCACACTAGTGATGCAAAGTTCTCAATTGTTTTCTTATTTTTTCTGTAAAGACAAACAACTTTTATATTTTTGGGGAATAACTTATGGTCGTAGGAAAAATAGTGTACATTACTTGTGTGAAAATCACTTTCTTACACTCGTGGGTTTGTCGCACTCGGCTGACGCCTCGTGCAACAATATTCCCACTCGTGTGAAATAAGTCAGTTTCCACCCTTGTAATGTAATATACTATTGTTAGTTCTCATTGGTTATTTTTTAGACAGAAAAAATAATCAGTATCTAATATAATAATTAATAATCACTAATCCTATTTTTCAAGTCATCTTAGTTACCTATTTTTACTGCCGACTACGGGCTGGTTTATGCTTTGAGAAAAAAAAGTTTATACGAATTTTTGTTGTATGCTGTTATCTAAAATATTGATTGTTTGGTATTAATTGTTAGTAAAAATTAAATCTGTTCAGCTATTACCATGAGCTATACTTGATCCATGAAAAAAACTTAAGACCATAAATAGGATGTTGCAAACTATAGACGAGGGTATAGAAGACAAAGGACTGTCGGGTCGAATCTATGTTTTCGTGACTACTGGATCCAAAATTTTTCTTTTTATCGCATTCATGGCACATTAAATTAAAAATTAAAAATATTTAAGGACTAAATGTCAGAGAGAAGCAAACGGATTGTAATTGTACTTAAAATGTCATTCTATATAATTTAAATGAGTAAAAATATACCGGGTGTCCCTTTTAAAAATAAAAAGGTTACGATCGTTATCGGCATAACCGGAAGTAACGGAAAAGATAAACGGCCAAACAAATATTTTTGAGTCAGGCGTGGGGCGCAATAATACATAACATATTGAGGTGGAAATTGTTTCATAACTGTCAAGAGAAAAGGATGAATTATAGAGGCACGAAGCACAAAAGTGAACTATTTTTTGACAGTTATAAAACTTTTTACCAAGGATTCTATACTATTTTTTTTTATCTGTTTAACACTCCACGAAGGCTTTATGCCTAAGTACCAGAGTACCGTGGGTGTCCGGTTATTAGATGTTTAACCCCTTTTCCACGCTGTTCCGTCAACGTTATCCAAGCACTGAAACATGCAATTTTTGCATTTTACAGCACCTTTTAGACAACGCGGTAGTGCCACCACGGACGTTATTTTTTTTTAAATAACTACTATCTGGGGTAGGCAGAATACTACATAGTGGTTTGCCAAGCCATCTATGAGGTGACGAGCGATTAAAATGCCAATGTCCGGTTCCGAGATTCGAACTCCGATCGCTGTGGTGAGAAGCTGGTACGTTACCGCTGCACTACGCTCCCCACGATTATACACGACTATTTTTTTATTGAATTTTTATTTAATTAATGTCACAATCAAAAATGTGTTTACGCAGCAAAATGATTTTAAATTTGTCAAATAATTACCCCACAAGGCATTTATCGCGCGTACATGTGTCACAAATTTACGACTGTTGCTACGGTTACTTTTACTTTCGGCCCACAGAAGAAAAGTTAACTTTCCACTCATGGGCCGAAAGTAAAAGTCAGAAAAGTACCACTTTCAGACTTCTCAAAAAGTCGGAAATATTAACATTACATACATGGTTGTCAATAAAAGTAGGTATAGGTTGTTAGAAACGCCTTTTACCTCAACATTACTGCATTATAAAGGTAAGAAAATGTGTTGAAAATATGTTAATTATCGTCCGATCAAAAAAATAAAAAATTAAATAAAATATATATATATACATATATATATATATATATATATATGTATGTTATATATATATATATATATATATATATATATATATATATATATATATATATATATATATATATATATATATATATATTATATATATATATATATATATATATATATATATATATATATATTATATATGCATACCTCCATAAAGTTAGCACTACCACATGCGAGATGAAAGATGTTGTTAATTCCATAATAAAGCGAAAAAAATATAATAAAAAACTTAATATTAAGTTAGCACTACTTTTAGGATAAAAAGTTTCGCAAATTTTTTTATTTTGGCACGACAAAAACGCGAAAAATTTTATTTTTGCATGACAAAAACGCGAAAAATTATGCACTAGATATGCGGCTGTCGTCCGATCATTGGAATTGGATCGTTTTTAGGAACTAGTAGTGCTAACTTGATTAT
Organism: Listronotus bonariensis; assembly: GCA_014170235.1. NCBI lineage: Eukaryota > Metazoa > Arthropoda > Insecta > Coleoptera > Curculionidae > Listronotus > Listronotus bonariensis. The sequence goes on along the minus strand of JACEGR010000360.1, from coordinate 116,537 downwards.
TAAGTTAGCACTACCATTAAGAACAAAACAAAACCCGATTTAAGGCAAAAAAAATCGCGACAAATTTTATTTTTGCACGACAAAAGCACGACAAAAAAACCGACAAATTATGCACCAGATAAGCCATTTGTCCAATAATTGGAATATTGTTTTTGAGAGGTGGTAATGGTAAGTTGATATCAAGTTAGCACTACAATTGATTTTTATTTATAAAAATTTGAGACAACTTTTGCACGATTTTGACAAAACGACATTATCATTTATATCGCATGTGGTAGTGCTAACTTTATAAAGGTATATAGCATAGATTTCCTATTATGGCACAGTAACAATTGCAAAGTATTTTATTTTATAATATTTTACTTAGTGGCAGAAAACAGACTTATCTTTATTACAAATTCCATTAACGAAAAGGGGTGAAAAGTGAGCACGTTGCTTCCATTTTTATATTTTAAAAGAATGTCTAAGACCTCTTTTGTAGGTTTCCATTTCAGCACATCTTTTAGAAATGTTTTGAAACTTTCTGAAAGGAGCGCTTACATATTGTTTGACGGTTGTTTATCTCTTTAGGTGAAATTGAAAATAAATATTTTGGAGTTTCTTTGCCAAAGAAATTTGTGGTAATGCATGCGGAAGAGATAATTTATTTTTGTTGAACCAATAAAAAAGGTTCACCGCTGGATTGGTAAGCGTTTTATTTATTATTTTAAAAAAGTGGCCCCTATTTTCTATAATCAAATTACGTTGTTTATAATTTTATATTTGTCATTAGTATCAGCCAATATACAACTTTTTATAACGAAACAACCCTGTCCTGTTAGGGATACAAAAAATAATAATAATAAAAATGTTTGTTTGGAAACATTAAATATTTTAAAAGTATTGGTAAATGTACAAGGTCTCTTTAAAACACAGTTTTAATGTCAAATAGGCTTTCTGTTAAAAATATAAGGCACCCAGTATATTTTGAAAAATTTTAAATCTTTATTAAATTTTAAAATAAAAATTTATTAAACAAAAACTATATACATTATAATTATTTAAAAAAATATATATATTTTCTACACTGAAAAGTACTGTGCAACTTTTTAGTAACAAAGTTATTTTGAAATAATTAAACCAAAACCGTTTTTTTTTCACTTTTTACTGTGAATAAAAATTAATCATAGTAAATATGGCCTATAACACTTTTGAATACTGTAGCTTTCACATTGTGAAACAATTTTTATGATAGGTTAAGTACTTCCAAAGATTAGCGGCTACAAACAAATAAACCCACAAACAAAGTTACAAACTTTAGCTCTTTATATACTAGTACAGTTTTTTGTGAAACCCTATAATTCCTATTGGAATGTACAAATTCTGCATCTTGTACTAAGGCAAAACGATATATAATAAAAGGATTTAATAGGATCCCACAATACATTTAAAATAAAAATTTATATATAATAATAAATATATCTCCTTTTTAAAAGATACTTCTCAATTATTACCCCTTTTACACTTACTGTGCATTTTTATCCACAGTTATTTCAAGTGAGGTTATCTCTAATGCTGCGTCCAGACTTGCAACAACTTGCCAAACATCCGTCTAAACAAATCAACCCATTTGCACGCTTTAATGCAAAAAACCGACAAGCTCTGAATCACCGCGGAATCATTCCCCAAGCCCTTGGAACGACGTCAATTTCGTCCACGTCCTCGTCCGCGCTATGTGGGGCTATGTTGCGCGCTATTCGGCGCGGCGAGTTGTTGCAAGTCTAAATGCAGCATGGAAAAACGTTAAACCAAAGTTAAATAATAAATATATTTGTTTAATAGGACAGTTTCCCCAATTTTTTTTTTATTATTTTGTTAAGCCGTTATAGGTATCTTTTTAGCAGGTAAAGTGTAATTCAGCTGAGAAGAAGGCAGAGACGTCATAGAACTAAGGACGGCAATCAACTATTTCTTCCTAATCGCGTTTTTAAATAGTGGGCAATCAACACAAAAAGGAATAATTTAAAAGTATGACAGAACGGTTGAACGCGTGGTTTCTTCTCTGCTAAATTGCAATTTAGTAGGTTATTATACTACATTGGCGGACTTACAGAAATTTAGACGTGGTTAGTAGTAACAAATGTTTTATTATCCCTGTATTGCTAAATATTTTTTACCTTTTTCAAATTTACATGTTTCGTAAAAAGAGTAGAAAAGAGTAATAAAGATCCTTTTTGTAAAAAACGCGGTTGTTTTTTTATGTTTATGTATTAATGATTTAAATAAGCAAAGATACTTTAGTAGTAAATTTCTATATTTTTACATGTAGAGCATATAAGAATGATTAGTTTTTTTTTCTTAAATATGATCAAAAAAAACATGGCACTTTTAAGTCCAAAGCGCATAACTTTGTTCCTAATTATCCATATCATTTTGTGAATTGCAGTATGACTCTGGCAAGTATATGTATATTCTGACCTAACAGCAAAATAGGGCAGAAGTATTTCAAATGCAGCAGACAGATTAATATTTTTTTATATCTACAATATACACCTTGGTATTAAAATAAAAAAAAAAACAATTTTTAGTCTGGTAGTGATTTATGTTTAGATACCAGGGTTTTATTATTTTTATTTTATAAATATTTTAATTTTTTTGTATGTAGTAGGTTTATCTTATTCTAGAACTTTACACAAAATACAATACCAAACACAAAAGTAACTTTAGTAAGTTCTAAACCCAATTTAAAAATTTATATTAAAGAAAAGAATTAAAAAAATAAAAAATAAATATTAGAACCGAAGGGGTTAAATTAAAAATAATAACCCCCATAGGCTATTCCCAAGAAATCTTTAATACATATTTCACCCACAGAATACACAATATGGGGGTTTTGTTCGGACGTCAATCATGATTTCCATTGGACACCTGACATCATGTTTTATGTATAAAAAGAGCATAATAGAATACTTGATTGGATTATGACCCTTATATATTTTGTTCCTTGTGTAAATCACTTGCTGTGTTAAAATTTTTATATAACCAAAAGCACCTACGTCATTTTCCAAAAAGAAAATAAATAATATTATATCCTTTATTTTTAATTATTCTATACTAATTTTTATTATAAATAATAAAGGTAATTTAAAAACCCTTATACAAGTTAATGAAACAAACCACCTAATAATGAAAAAACTCAATATACAAAAGATTAAAAAAATTTCACCGTATGGTTTTGTTTACATAAATAAAATAATTAATAGGCGTATGGCCTTGCATTATTATTTTTGGGAAAAACAATTTTTATTAAGTTGTAAATTAAAAAGTATTTTTTCACTTCTAATTTATATACTTTATATGTGTCTCAAATCCGACCTCCCTTGGAATATTGTTCTCATATCTGGGGAATGGCGTCCCCCATAACCCTAAGCATTCTTGATTCTATTTAAAGAAGAGCTATTCTCATTAATGATCCTTCACTCCTTCACTTACAGAAAGGCTTCCTCTCTTGCCCATCGTCGGGCTGTGGGGGATTTATCGTTTTTAAAGGTACTTCCATGGCTTTTGCTCTGAAGAATTGTCCTGTATAGTTCCTCCACTCACGGTTCCTAACAGAGAAACTCGTGGTTCCGCGCGTATGCATCCCTATACGGTCCAACTGGACAGGCCCCGAACTTCTCACTTTGTTCGTTCTTTTATCCCTAGAGTTTCTAGATTGTGGAACCTGCTGCCCGCGGAGGTCTTTCCTTCCCCTCCAAATCTTCAAGTATTTGAGTCCCGTGTCAACAAACTCCCTCTTACCTTGCTTAAGGCACCAACGGTACGTTAGTATTTAGGCTAAAAAATGCGTGTAATGTGTATTTATAAATTTAATATATATAAATCTTGTTTAAATAAAATACATATAAAATTTCAAATATGCATAAAGTTTGTTAAATTTTTATTAAGTATACTTCCCCTTATTATTATTTTTAAGTGTATCATTTTAATAAGTTTAAAATTAGGAAAATAAAACTATAATGCATAAATACAATATTTTAGACTAGAACTGACAAAGAAAAATTTTCATCCTGAGAAAAAAATAGTGGTCTTGCGGCTTCTAACGGTTACTTTATGACCTAAGAATATTAGATTAATATTTAAGTTAATAAACCGGTTTCGGTTATAACCGGCTTACCAAATATTCAAAAACCGGTTTTCAAAACTGAAGATTAGAAAAGCGGTTTTTAAAACCGAAAAGCCAAATCAGTCCACACGGAATTGCTTGAATATAGTGCTGCCGCCTATCGACATTACTAATTTTAAGTGCAAAAATCCCAATATAATAAAATATTTTAATACGTATCGTTTGTATATTTTCAAACTGCAATAACTAAATCATTACCCTCTGAGCTTTCAACTGTATTTTAGTAAGCGCCATCTATTGATATATGTACAGGGGTTGGTCCGTATATTTAGACAGCGCCTATCTCGTTTATTATATAAGATAGAAACAAGTATTAAATACAAAATTATTAGAAAATTATCCAAATCGTAAAAAAAAAAAATTTTGCAGATACAGAGTGTGCCAAAAATATGTGGAGAATATTTATATATTTTTTTAATGAAATACCCTGTGTATTATGTCATCGCTAAACAAGTCGTTTAAAAAGCTATTTACTTATATTACATTTAATATATCTATCTTTAACAGTTTTTAAAAAACGAACACTTAAATCTAAAAAATAGTACCATAGCAATAAGGTGAGACTAAATATGTAATGTAAATTATATCCAGATCTAAATGGCCATATTTCCAAAACTATTAAAGATAGATACATTTAATGTGGTATCATTGTAAAGCTTTTTAAAAGATGTTTTTAACGATTGCATAATATACAGGGTATTCCATTAAAAAATAATAATAAAATTTTCTTCTCCACACATTTTTGGCTTACTTTGTATCCGCAATTATATATATTTTGAATAATTGTTTAAATCTTTTGTATTTAAAGTTTTTTTCTACCTTGTATAATCAACGAGATAAACTCCAAATAACTACCATCAATTGAATAAATTCGCCGAACCAATGCAGAACATACCTTCAATACAAAATTTGTCCTAACTAGAAATAGCCAAACTTTGTTACCCTGCACTTGCTAGAAAAATAAGACACTCTATACATATCACATTCTCCTGTTAAATATATCATCATGCTATCTTAAATCTGACAAATATATTATTTTAATTGTGACATTCTAGCAAGTCAAAAACCAAATGTTTTTAAATTTAGGTTTATGTTTTAAAATCATTTTTACATATATGTTTTTTCCATTTTTTTTTGCTATGACAATATATTTAATAAATAATTTTTCTTAAATAATTTTTTTTTCTAATCACTTTTATGGCTTTTATTTTTGGTGTAAATTGCCAGCCATTTACTGAATTAAGAAACTCAATTTTCTCTTGAAAAGGTTTTCGGATCATTAAGAAAAAACAAAATCAATCATGATTGACAGGTACCTAAGTGAACGAAAAACCAAAATTAATTAAAAGTTTTTAAAGGATTTGATACTGACAATAATGAAATCACTAAGGATAAGTTTTTTATGATTAAAATTAATAAACACAAACCCTAAATGTACTTTAGTAAAATATTAAGGCATTTTTTTCTTTTTAAAAATAAATATTATAACTTTTTATTAGCAATTATGTAACAACAACAAAAATACTGAATAAAATAACGATGTCCAACAAATTTTACTAAAAAGTGTCTTTGAAATTCGAAGGTATTTTGAAAAGTTTAAAACCCTGTCTCCTAAGAACAAAAAATTGAGAACCCGTGTTAATATAATTATATTTAATATATACTTTTCATAAAAATAGCATAGAAATACTTCCTTAAATTTTCTTACCGCAATAGGAAAATACCCTGTATATATACACAAATTCGATGTATTAGCATGGCCATCTCGGTAATAGGCTTGAAGTTTTGAAAACTGTTTTATGATGTTCAGAAATTTGTGCAATTTACAGAAATATATATATATATATATATATATATATATATATATATATATATATATATATATATATATATATATATATATATATATATAATATAAAAATAAATGGTTCATGAGCCTTGATATGAATACATTAATAAAAGGTAAAATTCTTTGGGCATATGGCTCATTAATGACAGTGAAAATAAATAAAAAATAATAACCTGTAAGAATTCGGCTACCATGGTTGGTTGTTTAAAAATTACGGAGTCTCCAAAAGAAAATGGAATACCCCGGGCCCGACCAAGACGGCGACATGTGTTTCGTCTTCGTTAAGACTTGTCATAGCCGCTTCAGGTCGTAGGCACCTTGATGATGCCCCGATTGACTGTAAATATCCTTTCTGTATCCCAGAACTAACAAATACAGACAACCGGTGCCATCTCACCAAGAAATTTAAAAACAACCAGCCATGGCATCAAGAGGTAAAAGGTGGTAGGTAAAAGTGCGCTATCTAGTTGTATATGGCAAAAAGGTATGCAACATACTGTTATGCCAGCCGAATTCTTACAGGTTATTATTTATTTATATTCACTGTCATTAATGAGCCATATGCCCAAAAATTTTACCTTTTATTAATGTATTCATATCGAGGCTCAAGACCCATTCATTTTTTATATATATATATATATATATATATATATATATATATATATATATATATATATATATATATATATATATATATATATTTATATATATATATATATATATATATATATATATATAATATATATATATATATATATATATATATATATATATATATATATATATATATATATATATATATATATATATATATATATATATATGTCTGTGTTAAATTTCAAGTAAAAATGTCGAAATCTTTGCATTTATATATTATATTGGACAAAATTTAAAAAATAAAACAGAGAATGTGCAAACAAACATATTTGTTTTATTTCTCTTATATAATTTCTAATAGGAGGAGGGCTAGTAAACCCTTTAAGTAAAGTTGGGCCCATAAGGCTAGAAATGAGTCATAGCATGCTAAGCGACAATCATCACCTGGCAAGCATCGGCCCTGCACATCATCACTCTGTATATGTTTGAATGTAAAAAAACAACATAAAAAAAATTGGAGCTGTAAGCTTAAAAAAATTTACGATTTAATTTATTTATAGTAAAGTTTGAAAAAAGGGGTGGCTAATTTGGATGGTTATATTTCCAGAATTAATAAAGTTAGATGTACCTAATGGTGGTATTCTCTTAATGCTCTTTTTAAGATCTTTATATAATATGTTTTGTATACTTTTCAGAAATTGCAATTACCTTTATATGTCTACTAAATTTAATTTTCGTATACATTTATTTTATTTTATTTTAATGTAACACGGAGTTATTTTTGAATTAGACTACTGCATTTACGGAACTAAGAAAACTGCAGAAGGCATTATCTACTATACTCTGCTTTAAAGAAATAATATTTCTGACATTCATGTTTATAGCAAGCTGCTTTTATATTTTTAGTACAAAAATATTTTTATGTCTTAACGAGCTATTAGTAATTTTATGGTGGGATATGAAAAGTATAATATCTGTTCTCAAAACTATTACGCACTGTTATATAAGTTATTTCCTACTGGTTAAATTAAGAACCCGGCTATAAAAACCATACAGTGTGAGGCAGGGAGGTAGCAACGTCGGAAAAACAAAAGTTTTATGTTGGCTGATTTTTTGATACGTTGTTCTCCCTCCTCTTTTGGGTAGATCCTCGGCTGTGGCTGGCGGTAGCGGTTGCGGTTGTGCCCTGCTGTGTTCTTGACATTTAGGGCTGTCACACTGACATTAAGAGATTTCACTGATATGTCAGAAAATGCGGACCTTGGTCATGTATGTATTATCGTTCCAAGTTTAATTAAAGTATTAAAAGGGGGACGACTGTATAATTATCAATAATAAAAGTGTCCAACAATTAAAAAAATATGTTTGATAAACCTATTTAAAGAAAAGAAATTTAAAATTAGGTTTCTTAAAAAAATAAACGCAACCACTACTGCCAACAGCCCAGGGTCCATTAAGGAGAGGAAGAAGAACAACATATCAAAAAATCTGCTGACCTAAAATTATTTTTCGAAAACGTTGCTACCTCCTATACTATGTGGTCCGATAAGTGTGCTGCAAATGGTATTATTTACTTAGTTTGACATTTTTTGTAAAATTTTATTTTCACAAAAGTTACCAATGGAAATAAGTGCATGTTTCAAAACTGCATAAGCATTATTTTTTTACTTTTAAATACAGGGTATATCAAGAAAAACAAGAAATTGTTTAAATCTTTTTATTACTTTAACCAAAGGTTTAATAGTATATTTCCTAACTAGTGCTGAAAGTGACACTTTTCCGCACGCGACTGCAGTTGACCAAACAACGCGTAGCGGAGTTCAGTCAAGCAGTCAAGTGCGGAAAAGGCACTTTGGCACGTGTTAGGAACGCTAAAATTTTCTTTTAAATGGGAAGTGCATTGCGACTCAATATTATTTGGTTTAAAATATTTGTACTTTTTCGCATTAGTGCGAAAGTGCGGAAAAGTACTTTTCAGCACTAGTGCGGAAAAGTGACACTTTCAGAACTAAAATGCGTGCGAAAAAGTAAACTTGTTTGCACGCGAGTAGGAAAATATTATTATGTTGGTTTTCGCAAAGCAAGAGTATGCTTAGGAAGCAAATTCCTTTAAAACATGCTAATATTTTAAAGTGTGATTTCTGAAGAAAAAAAACTTTCTATAGATACATGTCCTAAACGTCTTAATTTCTAAGATACAGAGTGTTAAAATTTCAAAAAAACTTTTTTCTTTTAAATATCCTAACTATCCTTTTTAAATATCCTAACTATACCCAATTTTAGTTTAATTTGGTAATAATATTAATAGTAAAAAGGAAGTAGTTTATTACTAACTTAATTACCTTTATTAGGTCCAGTGGCGCCTCAAAAGGCAACTGAAGGAAAATTTCTAACAAAGAAGGATACGCCACTAACTATGTAAATGTGCGTGAAATTTGCGTGCTTTATTCAGATTAAGTAAAGAAAACTACCTCTTTAATATTTCCCAGATTGTCTCTTTTCCTCACATAGCCGATGTGTTAGGTTATTTAGTCTCTCTCTCTCTCTCTCTCTGTAGCTTCACAACCCTTCGTGGGTCATCGCTGCATTAACAACCTGCCTCCATTTTTTCCGGTCTAGCATTTCGTTTCTCCAGTCCCGTACTCCTAGTATATTTAAGTCTCTGGTGATGTTGTCCCTCCACCTAAGTCTAGGCCTGCCTAATGGTCTTTTGCTGGTCGGGTTTTCTTCCCATATCCTTTTAATAAGACGTTCGTCTTGGGCTCTCTGGACATGTCCTGCCCACCTAAGTCTTTGGGCTTTTATTTCATTAATTATGCTTGGTTGGTTATATAAGCGCTTTAATTCTTCATTTGTCCTGATGCGGTATTGTCCCGTTATTGCATCTACTGTAGGTCCATATATTCTTCTCAGAATCTTGCGTTCGAAACGTCTTAATAGTAGCTCGTTCTGTTTTGTGATGGTCCAGGCTTCTGAGCCATATGTTATTACCGGTCGAATTACTGTCCTATATATACGGATTTTCGCCGATCTAGATAGCAGTTTTGATTTTAATAGCTCCTGCAACGCAAAAAGCACCTATTACCTTTTTGTATTCGTGTGTGTATTTCACTGTTCATATCGTTGTCGTGTGTTATGTTGACCCCTAGATATTGGAATTCTTTCACACATTCAAAATTGTATGTGTCCATAGTTATGTTCTGCCCTATTCTATCTCTACCTGCTCTTCGGTTTACGTGCATGTATTTCGTTTTCTCTTCATTGATGTTAAGTCCTACTTTTTTTTTTTTTTTTTTTTTATTTAGTCGATTCTGTATATAGTCCCAGAGCTAGTGAACCCTTTAAGTCATGTTGGGCCTGTAAGGCTAGAAATTTGCATAGTGATAAGTCATAGCATGCTAAGTACGAAAATTATCACCTGGCAAGCATTATATACTTTTGAAAGTAAAAACAATAGTAAAAAACTTAGAGCCGTAAGCTTAAAATTTTCTAGGAATTAGTTCATTAATATTAAGGTTTGAAAAAAATGACAAGCGTTTTCGATGAGTACAAGTACTTGCCAGGCGAACTGAAAGGTGTGGGTGATTTGGTAGGCCATATTTCCAAAACTAAAAGTTAGATGTACCTAATGTGGTATTTTCTTAAAGCTCTTTTAAGGATTTTTTAACGGTGACACTGGTAATAATATACAGGGTAAAAAAAAAGCACCCCATGTAATATTATACCATTAAAATGATCTTAAAAGAGCTTTAAGAAAATACCATATAAGGTACATCCAACTTAATTAGTTTTGGAAATATGGCCATCCAAATCAGCCACACCTTTTACTTCGCCTGGCAGGTATTTGTGCTCATCGTAAATGATTATTATTATTTTTCCAAACCTTACTATAAATGAACCAAATCCTAAAATTTACAGCTCCAAGTTTTTTCTTTTCAACTTTTAAACAAATGCATGCTATAACTCATTACTATACAAATATTAAGCGTTACAGGCCCAATTTACACAAAGGGTTTACTAGCTCTCCTAGTAATAGTACCTTTATTAGAAATCACCCAGAATTGATCATAGAATTCAAATTGTTAAAATAAAAAGGGTGTTTTATTTAAAAGTCGCAAAATTTATGGCGTTAGTCTTTTGTTTTTCATGCAATTGTTTATTATTATAATAAAATACATCGATGGGTATCCTGTATTTTTTAAGAAATGCTAAGAAAGTTAAATGGAATACCCTGTACTCGTTTTATAATTACTATTTTGAACAAGAAATGTGTTTAACTCGTAAATTTGAAACTTGAAATTTTAACATAGTGTTTCTTACTTTTGGTTTATTAAAATATTAGTTTACTTTTTTCTTAATGGTGTAACGATATCTGTACCTAAAAATTATTCCACGCTGTTTTTTCTTTATTAAACAATAAGCTTACAAAACAAAACAGTTTATTTGTGACCGAATATCGACAGATTCAGTCATATTTTTCGTAAATGTTTTTATTAAAACCCTGTTGTCTGTTTTAGTTTAACCAGTAGATACATAATTTATTTGAAGATCGGGGGTAGATTTTCCTTTTTGTTTAATAAAAGTTTTTGTTTATAAAGGCAAACTGTTATTTTGTGGAAGGAACTGCACCGCATTTATTTTCAGTTGTGGATTCATTTCTTAATTATCATAACAACTCTTAACATACCTAACTATACTTGTCAAAATTAAACGTATAATAATAATTAAACAACAGTATATATTTCTAAAACTCTACCGTACACTACCGTTTGACCTTTAACTTTTGCCTGAGACCAACTGGAGACACGTAAATTTGTGCCCATTCCCTTATACTGTTTTCGCGTAAAAGAGACTAATATTACGTAAGCAAAATATGTAAGACAAAGCGGGCAGAATTCTCGCGTTCCCGCAGCTTGGGGAGAAACTTTTGATATTTAGGCGTTGCATCGTTTTATTTAAAAGTTAGTTTTGAGCAAAATGTTAAGAAATTATACAGAAATAAAAGAGAGCGAAAGCTCCCTACTGCTAATACTGCAGTAAGAAGCTTTAGCTCTCTTTGTTTTTCTATAATGATTTTGACATCCTTATCACAAATATTTATTTTTAGAAGTAAAGGGTCATCCAATAAAATTTTCCTAATTTTAAATGAAAATAAAACAAATAAAGTAAATGTTATTATTGTTATTCTTTTTTTATTTGTTAGTATAGTATATACCATTAAGTATGAAACAGTATGTCTGGCAAATGGCCACCACTTCGTTGAGTAGCTCGAATTCGAGATATCCAGTTTTTCCTATTACAGTCATTCAAAAGTTGTTCTGTAAATCCTTAGTTGTTAGCGGTTTATTGGCCTATACCCTGGCTTTTAAGTACAACCATAAAAATATCCGAAATAAGATTAAATCTTACAAAATCATTGTTTTTTGGTTATTGGTTATTTGGTTTTGTGGGCACGTTTTCTTGTACCCTTTCTTACCGCAGCCACTGGTAAATGCTAGTTAAAATATAAAAATATTTTAAAACTTATTTTCCATAAATATAAAAGCAAAAGCCTAGGGAAACATTTCTCTAAAATATAACAGGCAAAGCATCTTTACACACTCTTTCTATCCGTACCAGAAGCAATTTAATTTGAAAATATTTTGTTATTTAGTATTATGCCTTAGGTAGTGGAGAAAACGCTAGAATAACTAATATTTAGTAGTCGTTTCGAAACACTTCTTTATTTTTTAAAAGTACCACAACCACTTTTGAACTTTTCTAGCCTATATTTAAACAAAAAAAACAGGTTTTTTTTGTAAAACAATTTATTTTATTTTTATTCTTATTTTCTTTATAATTTTTACATTTGGTGTAGAAGTTATCTGGAAAAGAAACGGATATGAAAAAGATGGCCTATTGAGAGGAAATGTTTTTTACAAAAAATGAACGGTGCTCCTTCAACCCAAAAAGGGATATCATTTTAAATCCTTTAACGGGTACTTTATAACTCTAGAATATAAAGTCAATATATTTACCTACTACAAAATGGCGGTAGCTTTACATATTATCTGATTTGTATGCCCATATTTTTAAAAACAAAAAAAAATAAAAATAGTAAAATATAACTTCTTGAAAATGGTGATAATGTACAAGTCGATTTATATAAAAATAAACACTTTTTGTTCCACCATGTAAAATATCACCAGTATTACAATTAAAATAATCTTTAAAGGGCTTTAAGAAAATATTACATTAGATATATCTAACTCTATTGGTTTCCGGAAATATGGCCATTCAAATAAAGTATTCAAGTAATATTACGTAGTAGTGTAGTACGTGAAGCTAATGACTTTATATCTTAGAGTTATAAAGTACTTGTAAGAGACTCTAACATAATGTATTACTTGCCCTCTACTCATTTAAGAATTTTAGTGTGGTGACCCTGGTGGTTAAGTGGTTAAAGGAAAAAATGTTCCCCCTTTATAAATATCTTGACGTGTATCGGCGATTTTCTCATATTCGTATCCTTTTAAAAGCTTAAGTGGTAAGTTTTTAAATAAACACCTTTATAGATGCAAATGTAGTGTGGACACCCAGTATAAAATAGTATACATTTAAAAGACCTTTTTCTTAATCGTACAGATATATAACGTGTAAATAATTTGTAAAATATTTAAAATGTTTTTTTACCATGTATTTTCAATTGCCTAAAACCTATTTATCAGGGCCAATGTGGACTAATAATTATAAAATAGTAGTAGCTCTCTTAGTTCACTTTGGCCCGGATTATTGTTTTTTCTAGGCAACTGCGCAAATCGGTACTTTTATGCACGCGCAAGCAGTTGAACGAACGACGCGAAGCACAGTTCGAATAAGCTAAGTGCGGAAAAGATACTTTGTGCAAGTGTTGGGAAAAATATGTTTTGATAAGTATGTTTTAGAAAAGAAGGAACCTCGATTAAGATACGCAGCAACGTGTCAAGCCAAGTTCAAGCAAAGGAACTGGCTACATGGCCGCGTGTGATATTACAAGAACCACTTGGAGCCACTTTATTTAAAAAATACAATTTTCCAAAGAAAAACAGACAAACAAAATCCCTTACTTAATTTGACAACGTCGTACTCCGCCAGACTGAGATATGTATGGATAGAAAAGAAGTAAATCCTCTGGGCAAAAAATATTTAATAATTGTTGAATTGAGATCACATTTAATTTTTAATATGTATTACTGTATCAGTGCATGCAATTAAATGCGAAAGAGATGTTTTCGGTTTTACGATATGCTTTTTATTACCGGAGAGTAGTGTTGGGCGATATGTCAATAACCGCGATATTTCACCGGTGAATTGGAAAATCACTGGCGCTACCAGTGATTTACTTTTTGCAAATACGGTGATCAAAGCGAATACTGCAATCGGCATCGACACGACACCCCGACACGATTGGATAATCTTTGATCGCGCCGATCGAAATATGATACCTATGAATTATTATTTAAAATACTATGAGAAGGAAAACAGTGATTTAAGCTGATATAATATTTATATTGTTTAGACGTGGCGGGTGACGGGCACCGCCAAGCCATGTGAAAGACGGGTTAATATTAACCGACCGTAGAAATAAATTAAGTGCAAACAAAGCTGAAAAACTAATGTTTCTAAATGCTAATTTTTCATTTTTATTTGGAAAAAGTAAGCTATATTTTGTTTTATTTTTATTTATTTAAAGAATTTAAAAATTTATATATTATGAGTAATCGTTTCGCTTTAAAAAGTTTTTTATTTTATATTTATATTTTTGTAATTGATTATAAGTTAAAAATATTTTAATGGTGCTCGATTAATAAAAAATATTTATTTTTATTTTTGAAAGTAGGTAATCAATAAACCCTAAAACTTAATAATATTTTTACATAATAATATGGCAATATATCACATTAAGCTTGTTGTTGTCACACCTTATATAATAATGATTATTTTGAGTTACAAGCCCAAAAATTTAGATTTCGTTCTATTGCTGTTAATTTAATTCTGCAGCATAATATTTATTTTTATAAAATCAATAATTATTATGCTGCATATCAATGAAAACCAATAAGAGCTGCATAAATAATATATTCGTATTCGTTGCCAGACACCAAGCTGTTTTTATATTTCCATTTTCAGTTAAATATTTATGAATATTCAAATCACTGCAGTGATTAAAATCACTGTTTAAAATCACGGTGATTTAGAAATCACTGTCGCCCTTTCACCGGTTACCGATAAATCACCGTATTTCCCAACACTACCGGAGAGGCTCATTGCAATTCTGGAGAAGCTAGGCACATTTATCAAGAACGTTTTTCTAATAAAAGGCTATTTACCCACTAAAAAAATATTCGTAAAATGTTTTAAGAAGTTAAAGAAAATCGGGTTCGACGGTCCCAAGTTTGTGTAGATGTCAATGGTTCCAATTTTAAATATCTATTGTGATTACTATACATTTACCTATAAGTTTATATGATTTACGAGTGTTGTTTAAAATAATTGACTAATAGTTATCAAAATTGGTAGTGTGTATCGTCGGGTATTGGTATGTCGATTTTTTTAAGTAAATGTACTGTACTTACGGCATTTAAAAATAAAGAAAATTTCCCAAAAATGCCTAAAAGTAATCAAAAAATATTATACCCACGCAACGTAAACAATTCAATGAATCATTTTTGGTCCTCGTGCGCTATATCGCGGTTGTGTCGCAGAGTTTCCAAATGTTTGAAAAAATTTAATTATTTACGACTCATTTTCCTCAAAAACAATTGATTTTTGGACATAAATAATAATGAACTTTTTTCTTACAATAAAGTAAGAGGATCGCCTCTTAAAGTTACAAACATTCTTTACCTAATACCCTGTATTTTTACGCAAATTGCTGAAAACATATTTTCTAGAAATATAAGCATATTTAACATTTACAATGTTAGTGTTTGTATTTTTGCATTTTAAAATAGTTTTTTTGATTAATAAATGCTATTGTTGATTGGTTGAAAATAACTTTTTACTGTCATAAATTATATGTTCATTTGAGACATATAAATAATTTATTTAAAAAAGCTATTTATTTTTATATAATAGAATTAACGATAAAAAAATATAGGTAATCTTTTTAAATAGGCGGTTAGTTAGATGCGTTTAGGACAAAGTAATTAACATTAAAATTTACTTATATTTTGGGCAATTTTAATTAGGAAAAACACCTACAGAAAAAAATTATTATATTAATTTAAAAGTAAGTTACCATAATATATAACAAGGTATTATTCTCATTATAAAGTGCCCAACGTATGGAGCACTATAACTTGCAGTATCTGTCACCAGACTTTTTTACGTGGACTACTATAAAAGAAAAAATGTTTCCATTAAGAAAATATATATGTTTTTAAAAGAAATATTTATTTGCACTCCTTAAAGAGATTTTAAACTTTAATATAATTCACAAAGCTTTCCTAGACACCAATTAAAAGTTTTAAAAAATTTAAAAAGTTTTGGAGTTGGTTAGGTATATTCGTGCATTTTGCGTGGCAAAAAAATAAAATGCAGGTCTAGTAAAAACCGACACGGTGGCTTATCTCAACAATCGTCAAATATAAATAAACCAATTTTTGTGCAAAGATGTAATGGTAGGTTTACATCTGACAATTCTGGCTATTTTAAACAATAAAAATTTCTCTCAGACATAAATTTTTGACAGTTTACATTTTCTATCAGACATAAATATTATGCAATAAATGTCAGATATGAACCTTTCATAACTGAACATAAAGAATTTAAAAATTATATTTGGGAGGTTGCCAAATTATTATTACTGTAATCAGTAGACTTTATCAACGATATTATCGTTTTTGTTTTTTATTCGTTTCGAAGATATGACATCATGCTTCTGGTTAGTATATATATAACAAAAACGACAAAGTAGGGTCAATTATCCCAAAATCGATCCAATAGAAATTTGTTAAAATTAGTACAGGAGAGTAACTAACATTCTAAATTGAGGAATTGCATTTGCGATGTTTCATAATTAAATATTCTTGTTCTCCTTCCTAAACTTTTTTTAGGAATATTTGAAACATCGCAAAAATAAGTAATTGGTTTAATTATTAATAAATAAAAAATAAATACAGCAATTAATTACGTTACTAGTTAATTGTTTTACCTCCGGTGTTTACCTTTCAAAACTTTACATTAAATGCTGTTAATCTAAGTGCTTTAAATTAATATCTGAGGAATAACCAGAAACTCGTTATTTAAATGTCGTTAACATGTGTTAAATGATGAGTCATTTCTGTCTTATTTTAATAAGGTTAGACTTTAAGACTAGCTATATAACTAATTAACCCCTGAGTCTTCAGATAATTTATTGGCTGTTATTCATCAATTATTTTTATTAAACTGGCACTTGCTTATAAAAGGTCAAGCTGCTTTGCAACGTGAGTTGACTTTTTCTTAAATAACAAAAAATATTTTTTATAATTTGATGACAAAGTTTAATTTATGTAAAACAAAATTTAGGGTTCAAGAGTGATTTATTTAAATATTTGTTACAATTTTAATAATGTATATGTATATGTAGTTTAATAGTGCTGATATTTAACTCAATAATTAATTTTTTACGACAGTTTAAAAAAATGCGTTAATTGCCTATATGAAAATAAAATACAATACATTATAAACAAAAATGTCAACTTAAAACAAAAAATCTAATTAACACAATAATGAACTTAAACCAAAATGTTTATTAAGTCCCTAAATGAGAAGAGCCCTACGTCTAGATATACTAGAATTTTTTCCAAGTTATGCAATTCTGCATGCCAAAATCGCAGCGCGAAAGCCGATTTACAACGGTAAGCCGCGTCCAGATTAATAAACATTTACGTTAAAAAATATATTGAAATAAGTTGAATTACCTTATATTATAACTAATGTAATAAAAACTGGTCAAGTCAAATCTAACCTACTTTTAGATCTCACATTTTTAATTGACAGCAATTGTAATAAGTACCCAATGAAACTAAGAAATGGGGTTTCATACTTGTTTATAATGTAATTTTGTTCCTCTAAATACATATTTGGATTCTGTACAGAATTTGGCACTCATGTAGATCTCCATTCTTTTGTGGCGAAGCCCACAGCCACGCATACTTTTAGTAATTAACTTGGCTCACCTTTTTTACATTTACGTTTTTGGTGGGATAATATTTTACAGGATAATTATCAAAGTATAGTTAATTTAAAAAATATGCAACAAACTTAAGGGTTTATTTAAGAGCTAATTTTATAAAATCGTAACCAAGATCCGGACATGCATGGATTTCAAGATAAGCAATAAGAAAAGCATTTACCGTTAAAAAAATCTTAAAATATCCCCAAAATTGCCTTATACCGGGTAGTGTTTTGCCAAACTGCCCATAGGAAATCTCATGTAAATTTTGACGCCTTCAAATTTTGGGTTTTCTAATAATTTTACAAGAAAATTGTTTAAGACTATTTTAAAGACATAAGATAGCTTTCATACTAAATTTTGGTACTTTCTAATGAGCCAATTTAAAGCTCTTTAAAAAGACGTTATGGTTCCACCTGTAATAAGTAAAATATCTCTTAAACTTTTAAATAAATTTTACTTTTAAATTTTAACAAAATTACGCTTGTAAGCTTATCTAATCAATGGCTTTACACATTTTTTTTTACAATTTTGTTAGAAAATTAATAGGAAAACTAACATTTAAAGGTATCAAAATTTATGTGGTATTTCCTATGGCCAGTGTGGCGATGCACCAACCAGTATAGAAGAAGGAATTTTTAAAAGCCACAAATACATAAAATGTATTTAGGCTTTTTAAATTGTTAAATATTAAATTTATGCGATGCAAGTGTAACTTTTAAATAAAACAAATCGTTATTTATGTATTCAATATTCGTTGTAAGCTTGTTTAAGTCCGCTAACCGTATTCATAAAGTAGGAGGTTCTACAACTCGATAAGATGGTATTATTCAACCAATAAAATAATAAGCATTTTATTTTCACCAACTAAATATAATTGGATTGCTTATAGGCGGAATACAGCTTTAAAACGAAATCTACAGTAATTTATGAAGCAAGTTTTGTTTACACCTTGGTCAATAAAAATTCCATTAGGCATTTTAATATAAAACACAATTCTATGACCTTGGATTTAACTTACTTATTTTTAATTAAAAATTTATGCACAATAACTTTTTAAAAAAGTAAAACATATCTATTAGTAGATAGCTAACTGTTTTTACTATGTAGGGTGTCTCTGAAAGGTGTAATTAACACAAATTCCTGAGGCTAAAATGTGATGATCCAACGTTACTTATCAAGAAATAGAGGGTGACAAAAATTAATTCTAGTTTTGGTTGTTTATTTTTTTTTTGGTAATATTCGATGTATTGTTACAATATTTGGCTAAAGGGGTAAAGAAGGTAAGAAATTATGATTTGCTATAAATTATATGGTACCACCGAAACAACTGCGCAAGGTCGTAACAATCCAAAAAATGCTTCTTGCCACTGCGGATCTTAATGTGGGATATTTATATATTGTACCGACGGTCAATTTATAAAATTACATCTCCCCTAACCTTTTTATTTTTATCGTACAAACTAATTAAAAATATTAGTTTGTTGGGTTTATTCTGAAGTTTACGAATTAGTAGTCAGATTTTTATTATCTCTTAAGATATACAGGGTATGACAAGTATGATTTTCTTTTCAAATGGAACACCCTGTATATTGAATCGCCATTTAAAAGGTAATTAAAAAATAATAAAATAATACCATATTTTAATGCTTTTAAAAATATCTTTAATGATTTTGGAAATATGGCCATAAATAAAATTATTGGACCATTATTTCCATAATATAACAGACCTACATAATTGAAATATTCTTATAAAATATCACCATATTTCCAAAACCTATAAAGACAGATATATCAAATGTAATATTTTTAAAACTCTTTAAAATATCTTTTCTTAGTGATATGCTACAGGATGTTTAATTTTAAAAAAATCCTACTTTTTGCCATACCCTGTATATTTTGGGAAATATTTATTATCTAATTATTGATTTATAAACTACAAAATTAATTCAGCAAACTGATATAATTATTTATTTTTTACGATAAAAAGAAAAAAATACCAACTCTGTAAGCAACATTTATATAAAAGTTTTAATATTTACCGTATTTTACACCCTATACGTTAGGTATTATTAATTCAATATGCATTATAAAGTGACATACATAGTGTATCGACAAATGGACTTAATTATAACTGTGTTTTTTACTTTCTACTACTTCAAAAAGAATATTTTACATAAAAAGTTTTGCTTTATCTGAAACTTTTAAAGCTAGAATATCAAAGATATAATAAATTTGCCCTATAATAAATAAGGTGGTTTAAAATCGCAAAAGTATTAATTTAAAAGTAAAAAAAAAACAATCAGCTGGTGCGTCGGAACTACGGTCCGTTTATAATATGTGTCAGAACTGCGGCCCAAAACTTTCACCTTTACCTGACCGTTTTTAATGCGTGTAGTAATTGCCTTAAAGAAGATGGTTTTCAGTGTTTTGTTACTTAATATTACTCAAATATTTTTTAACAAAGACAGAGTGGGTATAGGTGGGGGTCACGGTTATTTAAATCTTTGTTTTTTAAATATCTTAATTAAACAGGTTTTAAAGCAGAGCTAGTTTAGAGATTTTCGATTTTATGTAATAAAATTTGGTTCGCAATTTTGCCGAATTATAAACCTTTTTAAGAATCTAAGTAGCTAGTAGAGAATGGAATCTATATAATAATCACTATAGTTATATTAATAACCGAAACTAACTTTTTAAACAAAAAAAAAGAAAGAATTTAACTTCTGTATACAAATAATTACTAAACACGAAAAACAAGAGTAATTCTATTTTTTGTGTTGCAAATAATTTGGTATAATGAGTTTAAGCCATAATTTTTAACTACAATCACAACAGCCACGACTAATAAGAGAGTAATAACCAGATTACTACAAAGAACAAAAATTTAGCTAATTATTCCGTAACAAAAACTAGTTACCGATCTTTTAATTGATTATTATTTGCTATTATTTGAGCTTAGAATTGACATTTTTGTTTTTTTTTTTATTTAAGCAAAATCATTTGACATTTTTTTACTTTCTTATTGGTCATTATTTGTCTTTAGCAATAATCTTCAAGTTTATGCGAAAAGTTTGTCTAAATTTTGTAGACAACGTTTTAGTAGTGATACTTAAAGAATTTTGGTCTTCCATTGTCTTTATTTTGTTTCATACAACGTTTAGGTCACTCCCTTCTCTGCCCCTTTTCAAATGTTAACACATGTATAGTCTGGTGTAGCACGCACCCGTGACAGAGTTGGGTGCAGTCAAGCATGTGGTTCTTTACGTAGGACCCCAGCATTGGTGCGTTTTAAGAATTGCTTTTAAATAGTGGTTATTTCCACAATTGGTTTACTAAAAATATTTTTGTCGTTTTCTTTTTAGACTTTCTTAAATTAACGCTTTTTCAAATGGGGTTCCCTGTTCAAAATCTGTACTTCTGTTCACTTAATCACATGTTTTTAAGACCAAACGTGGTCAGAGATTCCAGATTAGATGTTTCGCTTTTTTGGGTATGTTGCTCCTTTGTGTTGTACCGGGATTAAAAACTGTTTTAATTCCATATTGTCTGGCAATTCTTCCAATCTTTTTGGATGTTCCTTTAATATATGGAATGGTTAATAGAGAGAAATTTTCTGCTCAGGTGGTGGTACTATTGGTTCCACATTACAATTTTAAATAATCTTATTTATGGACTTTCCGAATAGCCATTTTTACGCAGATCGGTTTTGATATTACCCAATACGTCATTAAGGGTCGCTCGGCACTGCATATTGTACTTGCTTTTATGCATAATGTTTTAATTATTCCAAGTTTTGTTGCTTCAGAATGGTTTAAATGGAAATTAAGGTATTGTCCCGTATGTGTTGGTTTCCTATACCGGGTGCCCACGAGATCACTTTCCGGATGTCATTTTTTCATTTCTTTATCGATACTAACGAAATTTGGTAGGGTTATTGGACTAACGAAAAGTCATTTTTGGGTGTATACGCTAGACTTTTACGACTTCCGGTTTCACCGGAAATGACTGGAACTTTTGATTTTTAACTGGTACACCCTGTATATTTTTTGTTTTTTGGATTCTTTAAATCCGTTTTAGTCGAAATGCAATATTTCTAAAACAAATTTTTTTTTTTTAATTAAATTTCTATTTTACATCTAAAGTGCTATGATCATTCTTAAATCACTCCCCATGCTTTACTTACTTTCGGAAAAATACGAAATTAATTTTATCTTTAAAAACTTTTTTACTAGAGGGATCTAAGCTTTATTTTTTATTTTTTTTACCTTAGCTGAAAAACCAAAATAGGACCGTATCACTTTCATAATATGTCCAAATGCAATATTTTAAAGCGAATCCAACGATGTAAAAACACTACGACACTTTAATTTATTTTCTTTAAAAAAAAACAAATTATCTTTTTAATGGTGAAGGGCGTATGTCGCAATTTATCGTAGTTGCTATAAAAAAGAAACTGATAAAAATTAAAAATTTGTTGTAAAAACCGTTGCTTGTGTTCTGTTAAAAGTTTTAAAAATAAAAACATAATTCTGTGTTTTTGTATCTCCTAAGATGTTATAATGATTTTAGGTTAAATTTGGTACTTAGATAATTTTTAGACATTTATAGACATTTTTAAGCAAAATTCAGTAAATAATTAGAATTTCTGTAAATTATTTTTTTTTTAAATATGCTTTTTATTTGAAACACCCTGTATGTTTTTAGATTATTGAATTATGTGAAATAAGGGCCTTTAAAAGTATATCTTGCTTAATAATTATTTTGGGTTTGTGGCCCTTTATTTGTTGTTTTTTTATTTTAAAATTAAATTTGGAATAGTGTCTCATAATAAAGACTTTATAAACAAACGAAATTAAAGTTATCCACAATTTTGTTTCACTTTACAGCAACATGAGTTTTAAAATAATTATTTAATTTTTTTATATATTAAAGGACTAGTAGGAGTTTCAAAAACTAGAGTTCTACAATCTATTTTTTACAACAACATAAATTAAAACCATGTATTGCAAGATTTTGCAATTTTGCGCGTCCCCGTATTATTTTTGCTATTTAAAATTAAATACCCTAAATATTTTTCCTGCATTAAACAAAGCGTACCAATTTAAGTTAAATTGCTAATTTTTAGAACCAAATCTTTACCAGTTACCAAGATATGACAACTATCCATTTTGAATAAAATTTTGCAACATTGTTGATTTTATACTGGTAGGGCGTATTCAGATTCGACAAAATTAGGGTAAACTTTACCCCAACCTTGACCTTGGCAAACGAATTTGGTCCTTGTGTTTAGTTTTAATAAGCTCTTGCTTATTGCGCATGTCCTCATGTGCCCATGTCGGGCAATTACCGGGCGTCGATTCTGAATGCACCCTTGATATTACCAATCAACTCGGCTGCTCACAATATTTCAGTAACTAAAGGGGACAAAGTTTCAAAAATTTAGAAACTTATTTAAATTGGTTTGCCCAATTTCATGCAATAAAAATAAATAAAGCTTGCCTTAAAAATATGTAAAACATACGTGAAGCGCAAAACTGGGAAATCTGGCAACATGCCGATATAACCATTAAATTTTACAATGCAAGACTCCTTTTGACACCTTTGGTAAATTAAGTACATCGGTTTTAAAGATATTTAAGAGTAGTGGTCGCTTTTACAAACCCATTATAGTGTTTTTTATTTTTTATGGACCAGCAATTTTTTACAATTTCTTAAAAATATTTTTTGTCATGCTAGCTGGAGGCAGTTTATTTACTGGGTGTACGCATTATGAACAATTATTATATTTGCAAATGTAGTGAAAGCATAAACATAAATCATATTTTTATCATAAAAACATCAAAACACGGCGACACAAGTGGGGGTTAACTCTGAAGCAAAGGGTATTTTTGCCCAGTGTAAGCGTTTTGTATGTTCGCTTTAGTTCACGCGACAAAATAAGACAAATGTTCTCTGTCGTGTTTAATCTTTTAAAATAATTATTTTTTTTAAGAAACATTAACAAGATGAGTAGGTAATAAATAACAGTTAACTTTTTTAAGTTAGCATAAATTTAAGGTAAAGCTATATTTTTCCTGTTTAAACATTTACCAAACCTTTAAATTAATATTTAGATTAATGAAGAATAAGGTAAAATACCAAACCAAAACGGTACAAAAAAATGGTAATTATATTTTGCCCATTCGAAAGAAAAGTGTCAACTTAAAAACAACTTTTTCAGGACTATTTAGGAGCCACAATTTTTGTATTTTTTTCATTATTACTTTACTGTTATTTTTAAATGGTTAATTTAAACATTTCCTAATTATAACCAAAGAACATGGATAAGCAACTGTTTTTAATTGTGTAAATAGCAAAGGCAACATATGAAATCCGATTACACAGAAAAAAAATACCATTTTGACTTATGTCTTCTTTTGAAATATTGGTCGTTTTTTTTTAAATATGATACTTTTCTCTTAGAAATGTAGAAAAACATTTGTGACACTTTTTAGAATAGAACCATTTTCGTGATAAATAACAATCTTTCCACTTCGAAAGATAGAGTTTAAATGAGAAGTGTCGTTATTCTAGAATATTGTATTTCATCGACAAGTGAATTATGACACTACTGCCATATGACGAAAATAAAAGTAGATATCATCTATGCGGAAATTTTTCTGGTAAAAAATAGAATTTTTGGAGCCAATTTAACAACATAACTAAAATTATGCATTTTTTTGAGTTGTGTCACTTTTCTTCCGGATAAGCGATTTTATGTTACAATAGTATCAAATATAAGACATATAAGGTCTTTTTAAAATAAGTCATTTATTTTAATAGCTCATACTGGCGTCAAATAAAAAAACACCATATGTTCATTTTTATAACCTTTGAGAAAATTACGTTGAAAGATTTCTCTCATAAAATGCCTTGCAATTTACATATAAGATATAAATTTAAGGGGAGGGTTAAGGGTTTGAAAATTAAATTGTTTTTTTTGTGTCAACTTATTGTTAAACATTTAAAGAATATATTCTTAAAATTTTAAGCCGATCTGTGCAAAACTCTTGAAGTTATTGTTTAGTTTAGAACCCCGTTTTTTAACCATACGTACAAAATGACAAAATTTATTTCTTTTTTAAGCAGTTTTTTTATAAAAATAATATTTTTTTTGCAACAATAGAAAAATTTAAGCTAACAGAATACGAAAATATCAAAAACCCATTTTTGAAAAAATATCACATAGGGTGTTTTACCGTTGGATGGCGTGTCTTAAAAGGGAAGTCAATTTAACAGAAATCGTTTACATAAAAACTTTTAAATAGGGAGGGGGTTATTACCAATTATTAAAAAAAAGTACTACGGCTGCATTTTGTTGCTATTTTTCGTTAGTTATCTAAGATTAAAATATATATATATGCTATAGCCTTGTTATTACAAATGTGTGCCATTTTTTTTCAAAGTAACAAAATTTACAAATAGCAGTTGAACTTTTACTATACACCGTAAACATTTACACGAGTAAATTACTACTGTTAACTCAAAGGTCACTGCTAGAAGAATACAAAAGTGTTTTTGAACAATCGGGCGTAAAATACAATTTTAAGTCACCCTTTGAGGGCGTAAAATTGCACTTTTACTCCGTAGGGCAAAAAGTATCAAAGACTGGCTATATGGTTTATGAAACAATGTAAATTTAGCTTCAATTTAAATACATGTAAAATGTAAGAGATTTTCAGATATAGAATCCTCATTTAATTCTAAAGTCTGTAAATGAAGGATCATTGATGAGACGAATAGCTCTTCTTTGAATAGAATCAAGGCTTCTTAGGGTTGTAGGGGACGCCATGCCCCAGATATGAGGAACAATATTCAAGGAAGGTCGGATTTGGAACACATATAAAATGTATAAACTAGAAGGGGAAAAATACTTTTGAGAACCGAGAGAGAAATCAAGCTTTGGCTTCGTTGAAATAGATGCAATGTGTTTATGCCAGTTAAGGTTACTTTCAAATGTAACGCCCACAAAGAGATTAAAAGTGTTTTTTGCTCTGTAAATCTTAGGCGCTCATAAATAGAGGATGAGTATTTGATGACTCTTTTCGCGACAAGGAACGGAACATGATTGTGTTTTGGATGCATTAAAGATGGACGAGATTTTTGGCGCCCCAATCTAATATTAAATTAAGAACCTGCGAAAGAGATATCTGCATCGCTCTGCGTTTGTTTTCCAAGTAGGTTTAGTGATGGGTTTAGGAACCTGAAAACTGGAGTGAAGGGTACTATCGTCAGCGAAACTATGGATGGAATTAGTTGTGGACGAGAAGGTCGTTGACGTGAAGAAGAAACAATGTTGGTGCCAGAGCTGAGCCCTGAGGACCAGCATTTACTTGGTGAAAAGCTTGAAGAATGGCCGTCCACAATAACGGATATACGTCGATCAGATAGATAACTAGAGCCAAATTACGAGTTTAGTTTCCTTAAATTGTAGTTAAATCTATGTTAGTCTCTTTGAGAAAATGGACGATTCTTGGTAGAAACAATAATACAAAATTAAATATTGCCCATTTTTTTTTTTTTTTTTTTTTTTAAACAACTATTTCAGTAAACATATGTTAAAAGTATACTGATTACAATTTGAAATATTGAAAGCTTAAAAAAATTTCTAACTACAGAGAATGCTTGTATATTAATTTTAGTCGTAAAAATATATTGTTTGCACCTTTGGCGTAACGCACTTTTACGCCCACAGCTGATTGTTGCCCTCGCGGAGCTCGAGCAACAAATTTTAGCCGCAGGCGTAAAAGTGCTCTTTACGCCCTGGGTACAAACATAACTATTTTATTTACAACCATGTATGTAATATTGAGATTTCCGACTTTTCAAGTAACCCTTTTAATAGTCGCAATACAATTTTTTAGTTCATTTTACACTTTATTTATTACCATACTGCATATTATTGATTTTATTTTTGTTGTAAATATTACAAACCAACAAAAATTTTACAAAATACTAACCTAATTAAAAAATAAGAGGAAAGGTTAAATATTCCGGCAAACAGCAAGCGCGACGTGACGTTAGCAGGACATGAGTGTGTCAACGTCATATGAAAACATTTTCCTGACATGCCGGACGGGACGGTGATGTAACGCGCGTATTTAACTGCTAGGCAAGGATTTAATGTATTATAACGTGTTCCAATGCATCCACGTCGTGCTAACGTCTCGTTGCGATCACTGTTTGCCGGATGCTTAACTTTGTAAAGTAATGGAAAAATTAATTAATTCACAAATTCTTAAGTACTTAGAAAAACACAAAATTTTGCATGACAGGCAGTATGGATTTCGCCACAAAAGATCTACAGCAGATCTTCTTTCCTTCGTATCACACTGCTGAAATAAGTCTCTTGAGTTTCTAGGTGAGTCCCAGATCGTTGCTCTTGATATATCCAAAGCTTTTAACCAGATCTGGCATGCCGTACATCTTAATAAACTTACCTCCTATGGTCTTTCAACTAAACTCTGTACTTGGCTCTCTAGTTATCTATCTGATCGACGTATATCCGTTATTGTGGACGGCCATTCTTCAAGCTTTCACCAAGTAAATGCTGGAGTCCCTCAGGGCTCAGCTCTGGCACCAACATTGTTTCTTCTTCACGTCAACGACCTTCTCTCGTCCACAACTAATTCCATTTATAGTTTCGCCGACGATAGTACCCTTCACTCCAGTTTTCAGGTTCCTAAACCCATCACTAAACCTGACTTGGAAAACAAACGCTGAGCGATGCAGATATCTCTTTCGCAGGATCTTAATTTAATATTAGATTGGAGCGCCAAAAATCTCGTACATTTTAATGCATCCAAAACACAATCTTGTTCCGTTCCTTGTCGCGAAAAGAGTCATCAAATACTCATCTCTATTTATGAGCGGCCAAGATTTACAGAGCAAAAACACCTTCAATCTTGTGGGCGTTACATTTGAAAGTAACCTTAACTGGCATAAACACATTGTATCTATTGCCACGGCTTCAAAAAAGCTTGGATTTCTCTTTCGAGCCAAAAAGTATTTTTCCCCTTCTAGTTTATACATTTTATATGTGTTTCAAATCCGACCTTCCTTGGAATATTGTTCTCATAATATCTGGGGCATGGCGTCCCCCACAACCCTAAGCATTCTTGATTCTATTTAAAGAAGAGCTATTCGTCTCATCAATGATCCTTCACTTACAGAAAGGCTTCCCCCTCTTGCCCATCGTTGGGCTGTGGGGGATCTATCGCTTTTTTATAGGTACTTCCATGGCTTCTGCTCTGAAGAATTGTCCAGTATTATTCCTCCACTTACGGTTCCCAACAGAGAAACTTGTGGTGCCGCGCGTATGCATCCCAATAAGGTCCACCTGGAGAGGCCCCGAACTTCCCACTTTGTTTGTTTTTTTATCCCTAGAGTTTCTAGATTGTGGAACCTGCTGCCCGCCGAGGTCTTTTTGCTTGTTTTAATATAAAAATATGCAAGAAGTTAAAGTAAAAGAGTGATAATTATTTTAGCGGCGGAATATTAATAACCTAGGGATTTTTGACAATCGTGCATGCTTGGGTGTAATATATTATTAAATATTTTTCGCTTTACAAAAATTGTAATTTAAATCCATGAATTAAAAAATAAAAAAGGGGCAAAAATTATTTGTAGAAAATATAATGAAAGTCAATTATAAATCTTAAATAAATTACATTAAATCCATTAGTCATTTTTTTTGGACTATATTATGTGTAGTTTATAAGAACATAATTTATAAACCCGCCATGTATTAGACCGTATGTTCACTAAAGGACTTTACAATAGGACAAATGGACCAAAAATTTAAATGTTTAAGAAAGTTATGTATGGCAACCGCTTTTGCTTTTAAAAAAACAAGATTCACGTTGAGAAATTTGTTTTTTTACACGGGCTCCAAAACTACAAAAATCTGAAAATAGACCAAAACACAACTACGTTTATTTTAATTAATTTAGCAAAATGGTAAAGAAAGAAGGTTTTTAGAATTAAATGAGGATTCTATATCTGAAATTTTACATAAAATAAACAAAATTTTGTGTGATTTATATTTTTTTTTTACCTTTTATACGTAATTTACATTGTTTTAATACAACACAATAATTAAGGTGAAAGTTTGTCAAATATATTTAAATACAAATATGTAAAATAAGGTAAATTACGTTAGAAGGTGTAAAACATGATTAAAATGATATAATCCCAAAAAAAACTTTGTTTATTTATGGGAAATTTTACATAGAGCATCCTCATTTAATTCTAAAACACTTTTTTATTCAATATTTTGCTAAGTTATTAAAAATAAAGTTAGTTTTGTCTTGGTCCATTTTCAGATTTTTGTAGTTTTTGGGGCCCCTGTACAAACACAAAACAAATTTATTAAGGAGAACCTTGTTACTTTAAGAAGCAAAAGCAGTTGCCATACACAACTTTCCTAAACATTTAAATTTTTGGTCCATTTGTCCTATTGTAAAGTCCATCCGTGGACATACTGTAGATGTACATAAATAAATGTAAAAGACTAGCAAAAATTATAACATTGTATAAATTATAAAATAACTTTAAATCTAAGAGATTTTTAACTAAGCTCATATCAAGGTTTATATTATTATTAACTTTATCGAAAAGACCTGTATAAATAAAAATGGGCTTTTAAAATGTACTTCTAAAAGAAACAATATTAGTTATTATGGATTTTTGTAAACTGCTTTAAAAAGTTGCCTACGATCCATATAAAAAAAAATTAATATTTTTATTTATTTATTTGTATGACGACTGTGGCTTTTTACTATTACATCAATTTTAGGCGTTAAACCAATTATAACCAGGGTAATAATTGGTGACAACTTTGACGTATACATTGTTTAATAGTCAATATAACCGATTGGTAAATACCGTTTTAGAATTGGTTCTTCGCCTAAAATTGATGCTTGTATCTACTCTACACGCAATTATTACTAAAAATTCGTAAATATATGCAAGGGCATAAGTAAGTATGAAAAAATAATGGTCCAAATAAAAAAAATCATTATCTCTTGTCGGCATACTTAACAAATCTTATTATAACCCTGTTGAAAAATAATGTATGTGTTAAAAAGAAGAATAATAGTAAATAAATGTAGCTAAAAAAATGTTAAAGATGTTAATTTGTAGATTTTTATACGGTCGAATAAACAATATAATATTAAGTAATGAAATTATCGCACCTCGCCTGAAAGCTCATGTTGTCCTCACTTCCATTCGTAAAGAAAGTGTCACTTTTCGAAGTTGTTATATAAATTGCCATTATATAGGTTATGCATAAGGGTCACTTAATAATATCTTATATACAATGTAAATTAATATGCCAAAAGACATTTTTAAAATAAGACATTTTTAAATAAGACATTTAACAAACTGGTTTAAGTTTTGGGTAAAGATATCAGGTAGACCTAAAATTAAATAAAATTGGTAGCTTAATTACATTTTTTTACTAAAGTTTATACACAGTAAATATCAAATTTTTAGGGCAAATTCTAAAGTCAAAATGTTTTTTAAAAAACAAACCTTTGTGTTATTAAAATACAACGAAACCGGTTCAAATTTTGGGAACGTAAAGTACACTTCTTTCAAGTAAAAACGCAAGACTTGTATATCCATTTTTATTTATTTCAAAGTTACACGCCCATGAATGTTATTTGAAGATAATACTAAGATAATACTAAAAGTAAATAAAGAATACTAAAAATAAGTTCGTAAAGTAAATAAAAATATTTTATTTAAAAAAAGGTCAATTGATAATATTTTCAAAATGTCCACCTCAAAAAAAAAAAAAAAAAAAAAAAAATAAAAATGGATATACAAGTTTTGCGTTTTTTTTACTTGAAAAGAAGTGTACTTTACGTTCCCAAAATTTGAACATAACGATAGTTATATTCTATCAGATTTATTTGTGTATATTAGGGCCAAAAGAGAAAAAAGTTCAAGAAAATTTTACGAGTTTTTTTTTATTTTGTTTTCAAAATGTTAAATTATAATAAAACATGTGGAAAATATGGAATAGCTTTATACGTTAAAAGCAGTTTCAATATTGATCCCTTTTTTTGTAAAACACTTCAAAGTCTTATTAACATTATAAATAACGTTGTAACTATTAGGATCGCATCGGCCCTTTTGAGTTTAAAGTGCAACTATTGCATAAATATATAGAATTTTTGCCCCTTTAAGAAACCTAATAAAATGTACGTTGCATCGTTTTTCAAGCCTACGCTTTAAAAAAGTTAAAACTTTTAGGGTTTTTTTAGCCTCTCAAATAGACATCAATTTAAGCCTACCTAATCTGTATCTAAAGACTCAAGATTTGGCCTTACTACTTATTAGTTTAAATAGACAATTTTTAATTATTTATTTAATTAAATCATAAACTTCATTTGTGTATACTGTTTAACAATTTTAACCTTAACAGCCTGTCAACACACCACAATATACTGCAACATATTTGGTCTAAAAAAATCCGAAGTAATTATTGTTTTTCATGCTTTATTTGTTTTCTGGGAGAATTAATTTAAACAAAATATTATTTGGCGTTTCTCCACAATAAAATTAAAAAACATTTTAAGAAAATTAAAACTTTTATATATTATGAAGAACTATTCTGCTCTTACACAATTTAATAAAAGTTATGATTATTTTAAAAGAAAAAAAATGATATTAGGTTACTTACAATACGAAGGTTTAAAAAATGTTGTTTTTACAGGTAAAAATTAACAAACTAAACTGATTTTTGATGAACTTAATATCTCACATTAAATACTTTCTTAATGTTTTGTGTGCTAAACTTGCAATTTATTTATTGTCGTCAAAAACTGTTATATTATGTAAAAATATAAATATTAACAGGACCATTTTTTGCTTTTAATAGTCTTTTTAGTCATAACTAATATTTATTGATTTCGGACCCGTTTTTTAAAATAAGAGCAGTGGCGCCAAAGTGGTTTGTTTTTAATTAATTATATCTGAACATAGTTGCGGAACCGAGAAGAAAAAAGTGGTGCTGGGCGGGATGATACAGCAAAACCAGTTACTCTATTTAAACTAACAAACATTTTAAACAAAAATACTCAGTATAACATAAATGCTTCATTCCTATAATATTTAAAAAATGTTTAGATTTAATTTAAACTAAAATATACAGGGTAATTCAAAATCGATCACAAAACTTAAGAGGGTGATTCTACTTGACAAAATAGGGTAGGGCATCATATAAATTTTTTCAAAATGTCATTCGTTTTCGAGTTTTGTCGCCATATTGCATTTATTTTTTAACCAATCCAGTTGATATTTGGCACACAAATCGAGCTTTGCAAATTCTAAAATTTTAAGACAAAAGATCTTTTTTAAATACCGCCAGAGGGCACTTTACCTAAAGCCTGAAATTTATTTTCATCATAACTTTTCTATTTTGACATATATCGCAAAGCTAGGAGCGCCATCAAAAACTTAAAAAATTAGGTACACTTTATTAAAGTCGATAAACCTCACCATTAAGGCACCAATAGACATCAAAGTTTTTATCAATTTTAATCAAATTACCTACAAACATACAGGGTGTCCATTAACTCAACTGACAAACTTAACCAAACGATTCTACAACAAAAAATTAGAAAAAACTTTATATAAACATATGTCCTAAACGTCTTAGTTTTAGAACTACGGTGTGTTAAATATTAAAAAAAAATAATATAAGGACATATGTTTATATGAAGTTTTTTCTTATTTTCTGTTGTGGAATCGCCCCGCAAAGTTTGTCGGTTGAGTTACTGGACACCCTGTATGTATGAAGGTAATTTGATAGAAATTGATGAAAACTTTGATGTCTATTGGTTCCTAAACGGTGAGGTTTATCGACTTTAATAAAAGTATCTTATTTTTAGGTTTTTGATTGTCTATAAAATGGCACCCCAGCTTTGCGATATCTGTCAAAATAAAAAGTTATGATGTAAATAAATTTTGTAAGGTTTAGGCAAAGTGCCCTCTGGCGGTATTTAAAGTACATTTGTCTTTAAATTTTAGAATCTGCAAAGCTCGATTTGGGTGCCAAATATCAACTGGATTGTTTAAAAAATAAATGCAATGTGGTATAAAAACCAAAATAAAAATTAAACTTTGACGGCTTGTAACTCGAAAACAAATGACATTTTGGAAAAAATTTATATGAAGCTCTACCCTTATTTTGTCAAGTAGAATCACCCCTTACGTTTCGTGATCGATTTTTAAATCACCTTGTGTAAAAAAAAGAGAAGAAAAAAAGAGGAAAACCCGTATATGGCATAATTAACAAATGTTATTATACCCCTAAACGTAATAGTTAAAAACATATTTAATTAAAGTCAAAAACATTAAACATCTACTAAAAGTGGTTAAAAAGATAACATTTATGTTACTACTTCAACCTAAAAGGGACAAAATTTGTTTTCATCTGGGTAGAATTTTAGCCCATCGTAGAAAACCAATTTTAACTTTTTTTATGGTCGCTTCCTCATATCTTGTTGTTTTTGCGGAAATAATTTAATTTTTGGTGTGGCAGTAGTTACCATTTACAAAAATTACAATGGGTACAATAAATGTATTTAAATCGAAGTCCTTGTTCTAAGATTTTTTCCGTATAGAACCTTAACAAAAAACACACCTTTATTTAAAGCTGAAGAAATTCCAACCAGCAACCCAAACACGGTTAAAGGGAACATAGTTAAAAACATGATTTATTCGCACATCACACAACTAACACACAATTTAAATAACCGTAAATCCAAACACTGTATCCAGAGTTCTGTTCTACCAATTCAGATTACTCTCGCCAAAAAGTTTAAAAGTTTTTAAAAGTTGCATAAGACCAAAAGCTTTCTTTTAACACCTGCAAAAGGTATATAGAAAATCACCAAGTCCAACTGATACCGTTTGAAATTTATTAACTTAGGCCGGCTTTACAATTGCACCACTTAAAAGTGGGCGGGTCCCTAACTCTGCTACGACAAGAATTCAAAACTCCGTGAAAAACTCGCGATCAAGAGAATGTGTGTCCGGGAGATGAATATTTTCCAACCAAAAGCTCGCGCGGAACTGAAAGAGAATCAAACGGAGCTGACGACAGCGTTGGCGCGAGGCCCCACTACCTGCAGGACGATGGCGCGCTTTTGAAGTTCTATTCCTGCTGATCCTTCTTTGTCAGGAATGCTAGCAATTTATAAACAAAGGGTTAAAAACGATAATTGTAAGGAACTCCTACATTAAACATTCACCTCGAATTAAGAGCTTGTTTTCAGCAGTAAAGAGCAAAAATTTCTCGTAATTTTATAAAACAATAAAGAAAACAAAAATTTTTGATAAGCTTTTCTTAGACTTTAACGAAACTTGTAATCACAACGCTTAAGTTTTTTAAATTTCATTAAATTAGCTTTAAACTTTCCAACACATTTAATAAATAGTTTCAATTTCTTTAACAAGTTTAACAAGAATATTTATTGGTTCTATTTTTTGACTCTTTATATTTTTAGTTTATCAACCAAACTATTTTTTCGTGAAATTATTTAAAATAATTTCAAATCATTCTATTTTCGCCTCAAAATTATTTCGTGTGATATTTATTTGTGTATTTTCTGACTCAAATTTTAAGTTCATTAACCAAAACGATATTGTTGCGTGAAATTATTTAAAATAATTTTAAATCATTCTATTTTTGCGTCGAAATTAATTCATGTGATGACGTCACCTTGGACGTCACAAATGTCACTTATTGTATTAATTGTTTTCTTAAGGTGTTTTTGATATTTAAATAAAATGGAAATATGGAAGAATCAGATATAACATTGTAGCATCAATAACAAAATGAATGAATTTTAAAAATAAAATAGATCAACTTTAGTTGTAAACTACTTTAAATTGTAAGTAACGTCATGAAATGAAATAATTTTAAAACCATTATTTTTCACGACTATTTATAAAGTCAAAAACGTGGCTTAAATTATTTAAAAATCTTTTACGGCGAAAATATGGTTTAAATATCGTTTATACAGGATGTTTGAAAAAAAGCCAAAAATTTAGGAAAGTTTAAAATTAAAGGTACTTTATTAAATAAATATATAGCCAAGTCGATCCTAACAAAGATAAAAGAATTGTAAAAAATAACAAGTTCATTAAAAAAAAAAAAAAACGTTTTTTCTTAAATTACCATTTTATCTCGGTTAACAGGTACACAAAGTGTAACTTTTTTAAATTACTTTTAGAATATACATACATGTAAGTAAAGGTAATTATTTTATTTTAAAATATTTCACTTTTTCTTTATATCAAAAGTACAATCGGACATTTCTAAACTTATTATTTTTATAGTAACCAGCAAACAACCCCCTAAGTTTAAAGCTTTTTATTTAAATTAGTTAAATTACAGAATTACATTGACAGTAGGGATGCGACATCAAAGGCAAACATCGATAGTGAACATCAATGTTGAACATCGATGGTGACATCGAAGGTGACCATTGATGGCAACGAAACATCGAACAAATAACATCGATTTCTTAAACATCGATGGCACGGACGTATTTTTGTTTTTTTATGGCGGCAGTGGCTTAACTGTCAACATGTGATACCCAAAAATATTTAAAAAGCAAAAATAATAAAAAAAGTCCTAATTTTTCCCTACTACTACATGTCTTTCCTATGAAACTATTAAAAATCCTATTAAATAACTTAAATTATAAGTTATTAACTCGTTCGTTTCAAATAACCCGATGTTAGGAGAAAACATCGATGTTAATATCGATGTTTCGATACTTCAATATCAATGGCAAAACATCGACCATCGATCAACCTAACATCGATGTTTTCATAACATCGATAAACATCGCGCATCCCTAATTGACAAATAATAAATAATCACTTCAAGTTTTTTATAACAATGCAGGTCTAATTGTCATTTTACATGCAACAACCAACCATTTTTAAACTTTAAATAATATATAATTATAATCAATTAAACTATTTTTCCTTCGGGAAAAACCACGACCTAATGTTAAAAAAATAAAAATAAAACAGTATTGTGATAATGAATATTTTAACATGAATTTGCTAAATGAGGTTTTAAAAAGTTGAAATCAAACACGTATTGTGTACCAATTTTTAACTTAAAAATCAAAAAGTGTGTGCAAGTAAAAAAGAAGAAACAATATAGTGAAAATGAGGTTAGTTTAAATGCCAACTTTAATGATAGATATCTCGAAACAAAATCGTTTCCGACTAAAAATTCTTTAAATTCGTGATCAGCGCCCAAAAACTACACGGATACCAAATTTGGTCAAATTTGGAGTTGCGGACAGTTTCCTAGATAATAACCATATTTTTGTATATTGCTTAAAGTTTTCGATAATAACAATTACGGTTAGATTGGCATATTTTCCTCACTCAATAGACATAATAAATAGTTTTCCTTAAAACTACTTTTTTATATTATGTATAAACAACCACGTAACATTACCGAATACCAAGTTATACTTATAATAACATTTAAACTAACATATTTTGGCAAATTAGGTGCTTTTAAACTTTTATATTTTCCTGTGTTTTTGAGACCTCCGTAACTAATAATTAAATTTTATAAAAGTTGCATATAGTTGCAGTAAATTAATAGAAAAATATTGCTTACTCCTCCACATGTAAAATGAGCCCAAAACAGGAACATGGTTTTCGATCATATCAAATCTAAAACTTTGTTTGCTTTAAGCCTTTGCAAGGCAGATTTTAAAAGATATAATTTCAAAGATAAAAATCGTACATTTTTTTTTTTTCTAAAACACAAACCTTAAGATTATCATCCATAAAAAAACAATAGGCACTAATTTCTTATAATTATTGTAGTTAACCTTTAAACATAAGAAGAAAAGAATCAATGGGCAAGGCACTTTTCTGTATTATAATAAGGATCACACATTTGCATATTTCTATATTGGCAAAGTAAAAAGAAAATAAATTCTCTTGGTATTATAAAAAATTTTAATTTCGGCGTATTTCTCCACACATCACACGCACTGTGGCTAGGATGGCAACGATATATTAATTATTTTTAACTATCGATATATCGGAACTAAAATATCGATAATCTTCATCGATATTTAACTTCTCGATATATCGACATATATCGACAATATCCAGTATTTTTGATATTTGTGGTACAAAATTAAAAAGCGTTTTTTTTTCAATTCAATTTTAAAAACTGTAAAAATGTTGTACAGCAAAAAATAAACAAAGTATTTAGCTTATATTTACTATTATGCCGTATTTGTTTACGTACTACCTATTAAGACTAAAAATATAAAAAAATGTAATATGGGAAAATCTATCGATATTCTTTTTCACTCTCAAATGAAGCTTCCAATTAAAACGCAGTTTTTGATAAAATACAATTTTTACTTCGCGTTTCCTACCTATAAATATTGAAACGTTTTTCATTGAAATATGAAATATTTATATATTTATATTATAATTTATTTTAATTAAAAAACGTTTTGAAAATAAATAGTAAAACGCGAAGTAAAAATTGGAAGATACTCTTAAAATTGTGAGATTATCAATGACTGCCTTTTGATTTGGAGCTCTCAAATATCGATATATTTTGTCTTCGATATATCTAATATTCGATATTAGCCAAAACGATATTTATCGACATCGATATATCGATGTTCTTTTAAAATTTAACATCCCTAACTGTAGCCCGGGAATAAAAGCCAGACAACGAGTGCTTACACAACTTTAAACCAAAATTCATCAGAATTAAACCTTAAATTTTACACCGTGGGTGTCTTAAGCGAGGTAAGAGGGAGTTTGTTGACACGGGACTTAAATACTTGAAGATTTGGGGGAAGGAAAGACCTCCGCGGGCAGCAGGTTCCACAATCTAGAAACTCTAGGGATAAAAGAACGAACAAAGTGAGAAGTTCGGGGCCTGTCCAGTTGGACCGTATAGGGATGCATACGCGCGGAACCACGAGTTTCTCTGTTGGGAACCGTGAGTGGAGGAACTATACTGGACAATTCTTCAGAGCAGAAGCCATGGAAGTACCTATAAAAGCGATAAATCCCCCACAGCCCGACGATGGGCAAGAGAGGGAAGCCTTTCTGTAAGTGAAGGATCATTAATGAGACGAATAGCTCTTCTTTGAATAGAATCAAGAATGCTTAGGGTTGTGGGGACGCCATGCCCCAGATATGAGAACAATATTCCAAGGGAGGTCGGATTTGGGACACATATAAAGTGTATAAATTAGAAGCGGAAAAATACTTTTTGGCTCGAAAGAGAAATCCAAGCTTTTTTGAAGCTGCCGTGGCTATAGATACAATGTGTTTATGCCAGTTAAGGTTACTTTCAAATGTGACGCCCACAAGATTGAAGGTGTCTTTGCTCTGTAAAACTTGGCCGCTCATAAGTAGAGGATGAGTATTTGATGACTCTTTTCGCGACAAGGAACATGATTGTGTTTTTGATGCATTAAAATGGACGAGATTTTTGGCGCCCCAATCCAATATTAAATTAAGATCCTGCGAAAGAGATATCTGCATCGCTCTGCGTTTGTTTTCCAAGTCAGGTTTAGTGATGGGTTTAGGAACCTGAAAACTGGAGTGAAGGGTACTATCGTCGGCGAAACTATGAATGGAATTAGTTGTGGACGAGAGAAGGTCGTTGATGTGAAGAAGAAACAATGTTGGTGCCAGAACTGAGCCCTGAGGGACTCCAGCATTTACTTGGTGAAAGCTTGAAGAATGGCCGTCCACAATAACTGATATACGTCGATCAGATAGATAACTAGAGAGCCAAGTACAGAGTTTAGTTGAAAGACCATAGGAGGGAAGTTTATTAAGAAGTGCGGCATGCCAGACCTGGTCAAAAGCTTTGGATATATCAAGAGCAACGATCTGGGACTCACCTAGAAACTCAAGAGACTTATTCCAACAGTGTGATACGAAGGAAAGAAGATCTGCTGTAGATCTTTGTGGCGAAATCCATACTGCCTGTCATGCAAAATTTTGTGTTTTTCTAAGTAATTTTTCAAGTATTTTTAAGGTAAAAGTTCCTATGAACGTGTGGTCTAAGATGCTTCGCTTTCAAGATACAGGGTGTCAAAGTTTTATTTTTATTTATGTTTTTCTGCATAATTTCTAAATAATGCCGATTTCGAACGAAAATTGGTACCTGGGGGTTTTTGACATGAGAAATTTGAATTTGTTCTTAATTTAGCTCTTACTTGTAGAGGGCGCTAGCCACATGTATATTCTCACTTTCAAGGCTCATGACTTTTTGTACAACCCTGTATTTACATTTTTGTTAAAGAAATGGATTCCTTAGTCATTTTACGTAAAAAGGTACTCTTATTAGATGACGCTAGAACAACCGTTTTCGAAATATTTTAGTTTAAAATAATCGATGCATACGCTTAGTAATAAATATGCTAAGTAAAGACCGCTACTTGATAAAACCGTCATTTTCGGCGGTCTTTACTTAGCATATTTATTACTAAGCGTATAAATCATTATTAAACTAAAATATTCGAAAACATTTTCTTTGTTTTCGCATGCCATAACAATTATTTATAATAATTAAGAACACTCTTCTATCTTTTATGTTATGTGACATTAGTATTCTGATACATGTACTGCAATAGGTTGATATTTGCCCATTTTAACTTAAGGATAGCAATTTTTTTTGATCCCATCATGTCATGGTCAGAATAATTTTAGGTCAAATCATTAAAACTATTTGAAATAGACCAGAATTATGGTATATTTTATGTTTTCGGGGTTGCCCGCTGAATCCGATGCTGATGGTCAAATTGACCTTATGAGGTTAAAATCAAGGGTCAGAATCATCATGAAGTTATCGTAAATGCACCAAAATCATCATACCTTTGGGTTTTTGGGTCGCTAAATCCGAATCCGTAGTCAAATTGACGCTTTCCGGATTTGGATTAGAGCGACCCAAAAACTCCAAAGGTCCTCACGTTTGTGATATATTTTCAATAAATATTGAAGACATGATGGGATTAAACTGACACACAGCGACCCAAAAACATAAAGGGTACCCTGGTCTAGTTTTTCAGGACCACCAACTTTTATTTTTTTGTGGGGCTGGTTAGTTCTGGCTAGTAAAATGTAAAAAACCTTTCCAAAAAATAAAACACCGCTCACTTTTTTATAACATAACTTTTTATGTGTTGTTAGTTTCTATGTGTAGATGGACAATTTTACCCAAAAAGCGTATTACGTTTGTCTTTATTTTTTTATAGTGTGGACTCTTTACTGAGACGTGAGGACGCGCCGTTCGCCCTACGTTTGACAGTGGGGTTTGCAGTAAAAGTAATGTAACCTTTTTCATGCAGGCGCGATGTGCCCCTGCCAAATAAACATGCGTATGTGTGCAGAAAAATTAAAAAATACTGTAAATATAAAACAACAGCTGGAGTGCATCTACCTCAACCATCTAACCAAGCTTTGAAAATGCTGTTATTTGATTTTAAATGTATTGCTCTGAGTTTTTATATAAATTTTTCTTATTTTTTAACTCAAATAGCTTTATATTTTTTATTGTCCCTAATTTTGTTATCTTCTGAGTTTAACAAAAAAAATAATAAATTCCGGAAAGAGTTAGAAAGAATGAAAAGGTAAAGTCTTTAGCTTATTAAAACATCTTGTATTATGAGTATTAAAAAGGTCTTTAATAAAGTTATAAACAAACACCTAGGCAATGTGAAGAAAAGAGACAATCTAACGTGAATACCTGCATGTAGACATTTCTGATTGGATCAGTTACATACATCCTTTGTTGTTGCTTTACTGGCCGATATCCCAATACCTATTTTCTTAGCCAGTATAATATATGTATCTTTAATAGTTTTGAAATACGGTCATTTAAATCTGGATAAGCACTAAATTTAAAGAGTAAATAATTGTATCTACTACTGTTTTATTAAAGACCGATATAATAAATGTGGTAGTGTTTAAAACTTTTTTAAAGACCTTTAAAATGGTGACATAATATATCGTATCAGCAATTTGTAAAAGTAGATCAGCCAGTACCTAATACAATAATAAAACAAGCAGTTTTAGTCACCCAATCCGAAATGTTTACATGCCAGCGTTCGTGTTAGATTGTCTCTTTTTCACACATTGCCTGTGAACCATTTCTCTTGCCTGATTCTGTATATATTTCTTGAAAAAAAAATCCACTTTTATTTTTTTTATGTTATTAATTTGCATTTGCTTCTTTGGTTAGCTCAAAAAGTAACAGATAATAAAATATATTTTTTATTTTTTTAGATAATTTTATTTTAAGGTTTTTTTATTACGACAGACTTTTAAAAAGTTGTACCTGTTATTCTAATTTAAAAGCTTTGTTTTTGTTGCTGTTTAGAAGGCACTAAATTCTAATCTCAAAAGGAGACTACTAAAGAAGCAGTTACATGAGCAAGCAGCAGGTTATTCCTGTCGTGCTGATTATTCGAGATTAAACAGTTTGTGTAAGGCATCGTGCTGTTTTAATGCTTCAAGAAAAATGTAAATGACACATTATCTAAATTCATTGTCATTTTATGGGTTTTACCTTTTTTCTGGCAAACTTACAAAGCATTATGGAGATTTTAGTGCAT
This sequence comes from Listronotus bonariensis, assembly GCA_014170235.1. Lineage (NCBI taxonomy): Eukaryota > Metazoa > Arthropoda > Insecta > Coleoptera > Curculionidae > Listronotus > Listronotus bonariensis. The sequence goes on along the minus strand of JACEGR010000360.1, from coordinate 75,045 downwards.
GCTTTAATGTCGATTAAGTTAAAAATATATTTTTAAAAATTTAAGAAGCACCAAAAAGTTAAAAATCATTTTAAAAATAATCTGAAAACAATAATGAAAAAAAAAAATACTAGTTTAATTGTATAAAAGCAACCAAAATATACAAAAAGTATGGCAAAGCGTTTTTTCACTGACTTCAAAAATGAGTAGGTTTTCAATAAGAAATGTATGTTTTTTTTTGTTCATGTTAGGCGATTACATCGGCGTTTTTGGATCGACTATAAAAATTATCTTTTTATTTGAAAGAGCGCACTTCCGCAGTGATCTCACAAAATAAAGTCGGAGAGGATCGCAAGAGAGAAAGGTACTAGACCTATTGTTTCCTCCCTGCCGTACGTTGATCGTGCTACAAAGCTGTACTAGCGCCACCTATTGGTGTCACGTTATACAAATATTATAATAATACGAGGGCAGTTTACAAATTGCCGTTACATCCTATATTAAAATATACTTTTTTTTACCGAACTGAAAGAGGGACTACAGTAAAAAGCACAGTGAGTTGTTATTTAATTTATTGACATTGGGGGTGGGGGGCGGCATCTTTAGGTTGGTAATTGTGTTTTATTCGTTTTATTAAGAAAAAATATATATAAAAAAACAGAACTAACCATGCGACTCCCCCAATGTTACAGTTTTGCATGACCGTCTGTAACGTTTTAAACCAATTAAATTACACGTCGTTGTGCTTTTAAAGTAGTTCTTGAAAGAGGACTGGTGGTGTTTTTAGTGTATTTATCGATTTAATAGTAATAATAGTAAATAAAAAAGCAAAAAACTTTTATTTTTATTTATAATTTTTACCTTCTAGTTTAATTTATTTTTTGAATTGTTAAAAAAAAAGAAATTTATTACCAATTATACTCCTATTTTTGGTTTATTATTGTTTAAAGATTACACAGCCCCACAAAAAGAAAAAGTTAAAGGTCCAAAAAAGACTAGACCATGGTATTAATCTCATGAAACACTATTATTTTCGAGTATTTTAAAAACGTTTTTTTTCTTACTATTTACCGAAATTTCAACGTGTGAAACTAAAGCATAATCTACGTCTATTATAGATTATTTTTATTAGAAAACTAACTATTATTGCTTTAAAATCATTATTATCATTCTCCTATGACAATATCATTGGTTTAGTAATAATATTTTTATAATTTTAATTTGATGTTAATATTTGCAAATATTTGACTTTTGTGCTGTATATAAATAATATTGTCTAAAATTCCCTAAGTAAACATTACCAATAATCTGCAAATTACTCATCCGTTGGCATTATTCCAATAACAGCCAATAACAACCTTACAATAACGACACGTGATGCGGCGGCAGTCGCTTTTCTCCTCGGCTTTGTAACCACCTTCGACACTTCGAAGTGACATACGTCGGCTCCCGGCGTCAACCGTGCTTCTTGTTGTGGAATATTGTTGCAGTGCATTGTTTTTCCGATTGCTAATAAAGTAAGTACCTACTTTTACCTTTATTTTAATTGCGCTCATATCAATTCAATAGTTATACATATTGCATATAATATTAGATAAGAATTGTTGATGTTTTATTTGATGAAGTCGGCAAAAATGGCCGCTGAACCTGTTGCGGAAATTTTCGTTTTGATCTCTCAACCCCTATTATACCTTATTTATAAGGAATGATTATGGCTCAAACACTTGGATTAGGTGAATGTCACACCTTACACCTCTGTTTTGTTTTAATTCTTAGTACACTAAAATAAAAATTATTGAAATATATCTTGGTTATTTAATGGTCTATTATACGTTTTTAATACACCATTTATAAGCGTCTAACCATATACGCTTAATTTACGTGTATTGTGTACTATTTTAGTATTATCTTTTAATCTTTCTTAGAAATGTTTGGGTTGAAAGAAGTCGTCCATATTCTCAAAGAGACCTTGATATAACATATCAAAAGAAAAGCAACAAAAGTCTCGATCTTAATACTTTTTACTACATTAACGCGATTAAATGGTGACACTGTGTTAACTCGCTCCACAAGAGGCATCATCTAGACCTAAGAAATAATACCGAAGCAAAGACCAATCAATTACAATGAAGGACCATTAAAGTGTAAGAACGAGACGGGAGCGGGACGGATTTGGACACCAAAAGATATTCCTCATGGATATGGGAGTATTGTTTTACGATGCAGGACCATTTCACAGCGGGATATATGTATGTATCACAACGCGTTGGTGTAAATGTATTCATATCCCGCTGTAGAAATAGGTTCTGCATCCATTTCGCTCGTCCCGTTCCCGCATCCCGCGTTGGTTTGGGCGTATCTTTAATCTACCCTAACAATTAATTTGTATGCAAAAAACACTAAGATCACCTGTACTTTTTAGTGACTTTGGGTTTTCTTTTTTTTACAGAAGCGGTCAAAATTTCATTTCAAGGTAAGGACCAGGTGCAGCGGAGTTGCATTTGTCGGAGAACTCACAGACAAAGCTATCGGACAGGCATGCCAAGATTGGCTTAAACTGTCCAAACAGCGATACCGTAATGCCAAAACGTGAAAGACTCTATTACATGTTTGATTCTAGAATTTTTTAAGTTTTCAACTGTTTTTTTATGTTCTATACAGTTTTTTGCTGTTTTTATTACTTTTATTTATTAGAGTGCAGTGTTAAGTGTTACCAGTTGCGTACCTTTTGATTTGAGAATTTGTTATTTTATTTATTTATTTTTTTAGATTTAGTAAGCCTAAACGAATGTATTACCTAATACATATACCTATATTATACATACAAAATAAACGTTTTTCGTATACGTCAATATTTGATTTATTTCATATGGCTTTTTTAACGTAAAATTTATTCTAAATATAAACGTATAAAATTTAAGACTTTTTAACGTGTTTAGTAAACGTTACAGTTTTGTATATTATATACCAATTTATAGGGTTTATTAGAAACCGCTTTTTAATTGCTCATTTTATATTATAAATAAACGTATACTTTCAACGTCTAAAATTTGGATAGTACTGCAATATTAATACACCTATATTAGGCGGACATTTTAACCTATATTAAAGGTTAGAAATAAACTAAAAATATACTAGTGGTATATACGTAATTAAACGTTTATTAGAGGATTCTGTGTTGCTTGGGAACTATAGCAACTTTAATTTTGTAACTTTTTATATATAGGATGGTGGCAGGGAGGATAACCTTTTATCTGACATGTTGTAAAAGTGTCTATCTGAATGTTTGCAACTTAGGGATGGCGCCACAGTTGTATGAAGAGATTACAACATGGGTCCTGAATTATTGAGTATATATCAAAACCATCAGTTATCATGTATCGTCAACTTAACAAAGCATGATAATCATCGAAATCATCATTCACTAGCAACTGTGGCGCCACCCAAGTTGTACATTCCGGATTGTCACTTTTTACAACTATCTACCTAAAGATGGTTATCCTCCGCTCCACCATCCATACTGTCAAAATGTTACAAAAATTCAAAGCTTGCCACTAGTTCCCAAGCAACACAGAATCCTCTAATAAACGTTTAATTACGTATATACCACTAGTATATTTTTTAGTTATATTTCTAACCTTTAATTATAGGTTACAAATGACTACCCTATATAGTGTTTAATATTGCAGTATTATCCAAGATCTTAACGTTAAAAGCTTACGCCTATCGCAAGTATATAACTGAGCACATTTAACACATAGACTCTAATAAACCCTATAAATTAGTATATAAATCCAAAATATGTAACCTTTACAAATACGAAAGCAAATTTTATACGTTTCGTATCTAGTGAATTTCACGTTAAAAAAGCCTATGAAATCCGTCGAACTATTGCCTATTACATAGCTTTTTTGATATGCATAATATAGATATATTTAGTTACACACTCGTATTAGGTTATTGTTCTAAAAAGTTAAGTATCAGTATAACATGATTCATCGAATCAGAGATGCAATGGTTTAAATTGAGACTGACTCTAAAAATAAAAGTAATAAAAAAACACAACAAAACTGTATAGAACATAAAAAACAGTTGAAACTTAAAAAATTCTAGAATCAAACATAATAATAGAGTCTTTCACACTTTGGCATTACGGTATCGCTGTTTGACAGTTTAAGCCAATCTTGACATGCCCGTCCGATAGCTTTGTCTGTGAGTTCTCCGACAAATGCAACCTGCTGCACCTGGTCCTTACCTTGAAATGAAATTTTGACCGCTTCGTAAAAAAGAAAACCAAAGTCACTAAAAAGTACAGGTGATCTTAGGCGTTTTTTGCATAATAAATTAGTTGTTAGGGTAGATTAAAGATACGCCCAAACCAACGCGGGATGCGGGGAGACAGGGACGGGCGCAGAACGGATGCAGAACCTATTTCTACAGCGGGATACAGAATATATTTACACCAACGTTGTGAATACATACATATATCCCGCTGTGGGAAACAGATCCCGCATCATAAAGCAATAACTCTACATCGCATGAGTGAATCATTCGTCGCTCCCGTCCACGTTCCGCATCCAAAGATGCTCCTTATTGTAATTGATTGGTTTTTGTTTGTTATTGACTTTTAGGTCTGATGATGCTCTTAGGAGCGAAAAACACGTGATCACCATTTAACGGTTAATTAGTAAAAAAGTATTAAGACCGAGACTTTTGTTGTTTTCTTTTGATATGTTATATCAGGTCTCTTTGAGAATATGGACGACAGCTTCAACCCAAACATTTCTAAGAAAATTAAAAAATAATACTAAAAATAGTACACACAATACACGTGTAAATTAAAGTGCGTATATATTGACACGTTTCTTATAAATGGTGTATTAAAGCGTATAATGAGACCATTAAATAACCAAGATATATTTCAATAATTTTTATTTTGAGTGTACTAAAAATTAAAACAAAACAGAGGTGTAAGGTGTGACATCTCACTCAATCCAAGTGTTTGAGCCATAATGCATCTCCTTATAACAAGGTATAATAGGGGGTTGAGAGATCAAACGAAAAAATTTCCGCAACAGGTTCATGGCCATTTTGCCGACTTCATCAAATAAAACATCAACAATTCTTATATCAATATTATATGTAATATGCATAACTATCGAATTGATATGAGCGCAATTAAAATAAAGGTAAAAAAAAGTAGGTACTTACTTTTGATGCAGCAATCCGGAAAACAATGCACTGCACAATATCTCCATAAGCAACATGTGAAGCCGGCCAACGTTTGTTTAGCGGCTTTCTTTGCGGCCATTCAATCTCATAAGTCACTTCGAACTTCGAAGCGTCGAAGGTAAGTGACAAAGCCGAGGAGAAAAGCGACCGCCGCGCATCACGTGTCGTTATTGTAAGGCTGTTATTGGCCGTTATTGGAATAATGCCGAACGGATGAGTAAATTTTGTAGATTATTGGTACGTTTGCACAGGGAATTTTAGACACTATTATTTATCTAGAATTCGTAGTTAAATTGACCCTTTTCGGATTCGAATTCAGCGACTAAAAAACATAAAAGTACTACCATTTTGGTCTACTTTCGATAAATTTTGATGATTTCACGTTCTTTTTGATGGGCTGTTTGGCTATTTTAAAAATAATTTTGAACATTTTTTCACTATATGTATTTTGTTCAACACATTTTTTTTAACGTCGACAGGATTAGAAACCATGTCTTGTAAATCCGACATCAGCGAAGAACCACTTGGCCAGTGAACGCAGTTAAATTGGTGGGATATACTACCAGTAATAGGCCACTTGCTCTTAGTCCAAAGGAGAGTTACATGCAAACAGAAAGTAAAGCTAATAAATACGTGAGTGTGAGTAAAAACAGTCATGAGACATTTAAGTTTGGTTACTTTGGTTTCTGACAGTTCTATATAATGTCACATATAGAGGGCGTTAGGATTCAAGTTACATAAAGCCGCGTCAAGACTTGCAACAATTCGCCGCGCCGCTTAAGCCGCATACCGCGGCACATAGCGCCGACATGGACGGAGTTCACGTCGTTTCAAGGTAAATGATTCAGCCGGTGATTTAGTCGGTTTTTGGAGTCAAAGAAGCGCGCAAACAGGTTGCTTAGTTTCGACGAATATTTGGCGAGTTGTTGCAAGCCTGACGCGGCTTAAAACAGACATGCAAGTGAAGCTTATAAAAGCGTGATAAAAACCACCCAATTTTTAGGTAAAGCCACGCCCAGGCTAAGAAAATAATAATAAATAAACTTTGTAAAAGCTGTAAAAATATTGCAGTAAAGTACTGCGTGTTCAGTTACTCCACCGACAAACTTTAAGAGGTAAATCTCCAATAAAAAAACTTTTAACGAATTGATATTCTAAACGTCTTAACTACTACAAGTTAAAATTTTAGGAAGATAAACTTATTTTTATAGTAACTTTTATACCGATAAAAGTACTTTTAAATTAGAAATATTATATTTTTAAATTAAAATTGTTATACAGAGTAATTTCTAGTTGCGTTAAAAAAAAATGCTTATTTACCTAATTTTTTAATAAAGAGTTGTCATAAACATGAATTTGCATTTTTTTGTTTTTAAGGTACAAGGAGTTAAACAGATTAAAAAACTTTAAAATTTTAATAACACCTATTAAAGTAAAATTTATTACACTAGATATAAACGTTAATAAATTATTTGATTTTGTTCATAATTGTACCCAATTTTTAAAAGAAAAACATTGCGCGATGAAAGGGACAATCTGAATATTTGAATTAAGGAACTGTGGCGTCGGACGAGAAGTTCTGAAGGGATAAAATGGGTCAAAGCCCAGAAAAAAAAATACCCTGTAATATAAGGGTCGCAGCAGACTTTGTGTCACTGTTTAGTTTAACATATTTAAAAATGTACAATGCGCGTTAACAAAAACCACAAAAATATTAAATTTTTAACAGCCTCTAGATTAAAAATTAATCTAAAAAAATTGTATGTTTATCAAAGTTTTTTTGCACAATCACAGTTTTTTTCGACCCGCAAAAAATTCTTCTTGGCCAATTTTAAAAACCATATTTTCAATTAATTCAATATCTGCTCATTGACAATATTAGCACTCATAATCGTCAAAGCGACAAAATAATTTCTTTTTTAGTTTAATAGTTTACACAGCTGCAATATTTAATAATATTCGATATTTAAAGAGTGGTATTGTGACAAAAAAATCTAATAAATATATTTTTTAGCCTTTGTTTTCAATCTACTGGGTGTTCAAAATTTTATAATTTTATATTTTTTTATCGCGCATTTTATATTTTCAAATATATGGCGGCATCTTTCAGGGTAATCCTTGCATAAAAATAAGGCAAAAGTTCCTATAAACGTATGGCCGAAAATACATATTGAGGCTACAACCCTTTGAAAGTTACTGAAGAAATTAGGTTTTTATTAATGTCTTTATGATTAAAAAAGGAAGTTTTGAAACTTTTCAAGGTTATATTTTTTTAATTATTGAATTTTATGGGTGAGGCAATTTTCATATGACGCTTCTAAGGGGTGGTTTAAGGGTGTAGGGAATAAAACCTCACTAACTTTCCCCTTTATAAGATTTTAACTTTTGATAGCTTTCTGAAAGTCCAATGATTTTTACCAAAAAAGGTACTCCTGCCTCAAGTCGCTAGGGGCAATGGTTTTCGAGAAAATCGCGCGTAAACACTTCAATGCAGGATTGACCCCTATTTTCATTTGAAAAAAAAAAATTTTTTCAATTTTAAAAATAAAGGCTTTGTAGCTTTTAATAAGACGAACAAAAAGTTCTTATAAACATGTGTCTGAAAATGCTTCCTGAGGCTACGCCCCTTGAATAGGACACCCTAAAGACGATGTTTACTCAGATATAACTTTAAACGCTTTACAATTAAATTTTGAAAATTGGTGTACCAGCATAAACATTTGATAAAGATTCTAAATTCAAGATTTTAAAATTAAATTCATGGGCGTCACATGCAGGAATGGCAAGGTAAAAGCTTATCCCTTTTCTTTACTCTTTAGGTTGTGTGATTTCTAGTGTTTTCTAGAGTGTTTTCTAGAAATTCTAGGAGTTTTTACGTCAAAAGGTACTCTTGGTACAATTCGAAGGGCGTACCATTTACGAGAAAATCCACTTTTGGCTTTCTGATTTGAGTATGTTGATGAAAATTAATCTGCATTGCCATAGAAAATAAAAACACACTTTTTACTAACATTTTAATTAACAATTTAGAGCAAATGTTTGAGAATTATTACCATTAGCGTCCCGACAAGCTGCTATTCTTTTATTAGATTGCGGTGCGCACGTCGTAGAATTCTTGGGTTGTTTTTAATTGTCTAATCCTTCTTCTATCCTTTGCCCTGAGAACATCAATATCGGGAATTGGGCGAGAATAAACTAGCTGTTTAAAGTGCCCCCATAAATAAATCAAGGGGTTTAGGTCAGGAGACCGTGGTGGCCGCGCTGAATTTACGACATATCCAACGGTTTCGGTAGGCATTATTTAAGTGATCCCTAGCGATAAGACTAAAATGTGGAGAGCACCGTCGTGCTTAAACCACATTTGTGCTCGTAATAGAGAAGTGGGAAATTTTCTAATATTTGTGGTAATTCGTTTGTAGAAAATTTGTAGTAGCAAATTTGTCCATTAAGTCGTTTGCGGCGCAAATGCGGGTCCTATTAAGTGTCCATCGATTATTCCCGCCCACACACATTTGAGCTAAACTGCTGTTGATGTGTGCTTTCTGTGCCGTGGCATAGGGATTCTCATCCGCCCATATGTGGTTGTTGTGAAGGTAGAAGATTCCGTTTCTTGTAAAGGGCCGGCCTCGTCGGTAAATAAAGAATCTCTCTCAAAATTTTCATCAGCAACGTACGTTTTTCTTCTAGCCAATTACAGAATTGTACACGAGGATGGAAAATCTCTCGCTTACTGTTCAAAGCCTGAACCCGTTGGATATGATAAGGGTAGAGTAACATCTCGTGCAAAATTCTCCACATACAGTTGACTGAGAGGACCCTTCTTGATTTTGCGATGATGCGGGTACTTAAAGATGGATCTTCTTCAATACGATCTAGCACTTTCCGTTCTTCTAGTGCTAGGGGTTCTGGCATTTCTTGGTCGCCCATCAACTTGCTGTTTTTGAAAATTTCCCTAAAGTAAAATGTAAGTAGAGTATTATGCGACGTTACTCAAAATTTAGAATTTACCTGTTTCCCTTAAATTACGGTCTACTCTTGCGAAAACCGTACGGTGTGGCACTCGTCGATTAGGAAATGCCTCTTCATACAACCGTCTCAGCTTCCACACAATTACCAAATGCCCTTCCAAACATAATGTGAATGTCAGCTTGTTCTTGATAAGTAAAATTCATATTAGCTTTTTAAACCTGTTATCCCAAAGTACCAAAATCAAGGCAATGTCCTTATTATTAATAAATAATTTGTAAAACACTCTAGTAACTAATTTCCACTTTGACAAAGTAAATCGTACAATGGCATTTAAAAAACAGCCTAGAAATAAAATTAATCGCTAAAAAACAACCGCCAACTTCGTTTTGAATGTGTATCTAGCAATTTTATTAAATTCCATTTCAAAAAATATGCACGATAAGGAATATGAAGATTTACTTGAACAATAAAATAAACATACTCAAATCATAAAATTTTCAAAAGTCGATTTTCTCGTAAATGGTACGCCCTATCGAATTGCACTAAGAGTACCTTTTGCACGTAAAAACTCTAGAATTTTCAGAAAACATTCTAGAAAACACTAGAACAAAATCACAATAACCTAAAGAGTAAAAGAAAAGGGATGTTTTTACCCTTGCCATTCCCGCATGTGACGCCCATGAATTTAATTTTAAAATATTGAATTTAGAATCTTTATCAAATGTTTATGCTGTACACCAATTTTCAAAATTTAATTGTAAAAGCGTTTAAAAGTTATTGAGTAAACATCGTCTTTAGGGTGTCCTATTCAAGGGGCGTAGCTCCCCTTAGGAAGCATTTTCAGACACATGTTTATAAGAACTTTTTGTTCGTCTTATTAAAAGCTACGAAAGCCTTTATTTTAAAGGAATTGAAAAAAATTTTGTTTTCAAATGAAAAGTGAGTATTTACGCGCGATCAATCCAAATGCAAATTGAAGTGTTTACGCGCGATTTTTACTATGAAAACTATTGCCCTAGCGACTTGAGGCGGATGTGCCTTTTTTGGTAAAAGTCATTGGACTTTCAGAAAAAGCTATCAAAAGTTAAAATCTTATAAAGGGGAAAAGGTTAGTGAGGGTTTTGTCCCTACACCCCTTAAAAACCACCCACTCAGAAGCGTCAAGGCCCAGAAGTGGTTTCACCAGAAAAGGTACTGCAAGTATTATGCATAAAATAATAAACTTTTTTTTTACAGGGTACTATTTTTTTGGATTTTGACTCCTTTCATCACTCCAGGTCTTTTGTTCTGACGCCACTGTTTTTTAAGTCAATTATTAAGATTGTCCCTTTCATTACCCAATTGTCTGCTCTTTATTTTTTTCCATTTTGCACTAGTTAAGTGATTTGAATAATGTCTTAAAATGTTCACAAGTTTAGGAAATAATTTTAAAAAGCTGGGTATAACTTTTAATCCTCAATTACATTTCTATTTACCATTTTGTTCTATTTTTTGAAATAAGGGCACTTTACTCCTATGTAGTTTTCAATTTTGTAACGTACCTTGTATATCCTTGGACTTTTAACAAAACTGACAATTCTTAATGTGCTCTGGGACCATGCTTTAACTTTTATATTAAATAAAATTTTCTTAAAAATTCCAAATAAAAAAGTTTAAGTTTGTAGCACACTTAATAAGCCATACTGTATATTAAAAATTAAAAGCACAAAATTTTAATGTCTACACTATTTAATTTACCTTATCAAAAATACAATCTAACAGGTCTCATACTAATTAATTCACTGTTAATGAAGTCCGCTGTGTAAACATCCAGGCGCTCCACTATTAAAAGGTATCTCCATTTTTTATTTATTTGCAAGTAGATAAACTAAAGCGTTAAAAACTACGGCGAGTGTATTTTCGACCAGAATGCCCTCGTCTACCAGCCCAAGAAAAAGGGTCAGGGTCAGATATGGAAAAGTATATTTTCGACCAAGGATGTCCGGGCAATACTATGTCTATGATCGGATTTACCTAATTTATTAATAAATTAAATATCTAATACCCTTTTAAAAGGCCCCGACAAAAATGCGCCTTAAAAACTAATATAATATCATTAAATCTACCTTGTTTTTACCCTATTTCGTTTGCAACTAACGCATAAAGTAAAGACGTTCTGGTTTTTGCTAAGTTTTTATCTCATTAAAGCTTTTATGTAGAATAATTCGCTAATCTGATTTCGATGTTTTGTTACTTGATATTACTCGAATATTTTCTACTAAAGACAGAGTATAGGGGAGGGGGTTTAGGTTATTATTTTTTTAAATTCCCTAATTAATAACCTGAGACTAATACACACTTTATAAATCCACTTAAAAATGTGTTAATTTTTTCTTTCGTTTATTAATAAATACAATCAGACATTGCAAGTATTAAAAAAATTAACACGGTCAGACCGTGCAGAAGTAACTCCCTTTTATATAATTATTCATTTAGCAAATAAATGTTGAATTATTATTCTTCTATATTAATTTTTTTTTTTATTATAGGCTGCCACACATCACTGTAAAATTCTGGTTTAAAATATGGTCCTGTAAAATTTCTAAAAATGGAGTTACGTACTTTGCGAATTAAACCAATGATCTAAAAATTAAAAGGATTGGTAATAGAAAATGATCCCCATATATTTTCAATAGACCTGTGCACGAAATTTTTACCCCACACTGGGAGAATTGCTGTCCACCTTTGCACATGCGCAGTATAAAAGTTAGCATTTTTCATTTAAAACCCAATATAGTGTTGGCAACATTGACAAAATTAGCAGTATTTTAATAAATATAGTGGTTGCAACAGTGAAAACGTTTACCTATACAGTGACAGGGCCACACTCATCCTAATTTAATTTATAATTTGGGATTTCTCGATCGTATAATCCAGGTAAAATTGACGCCGTCGGCCGCCCAAACCCAATCTCCCATCTACGGTCGACCGTTATTAGGTGTAGTCATTTGGTATTTGCTGTTTCATTTGTGCGTTGTGAGTAATTATTGGTGTTTTTTTAACTTTTGTATAATTTCAGTTTTGTATAACCAAAACTAAATAATGAGTAAGTAGCAAATTTTCTGTTTCAAATAATACTCTTTATTGCCATGCAGTCAATTTCTTAGAGATTTTTAAAATAACAAACTTGTCCTATATACGAAAATTGGCCGTTTTCGTAAGAAATAAATGTCACAACCGAATGGCAAGGTTATAAAAAGAAACTAAAAATCTAAGGCTTTCTGCAAAAACCGCATTTTGATAATTTTATTTGTTCTAAAATTATTCGCGGTCAAAATGAGTGAAAATATAGTCGGACACCCGAGCATTAGCATTTGACTGATGCATTTATAATCACACAAAATAAAATATGGGAGTTTAATCAAAATAATTTGACATATTTTCAAGTTATAACACGTAGCCATAAGCAATTTCGTCGGCAATATCACGAAGTGGCGTATCTCAATAATAATAATTGACTAGAGCTAATGTAATTGCTTAAAAAATGTTGCTTTTTAATATTACAAATTGGCACGTTAGATTTTGATATCTTTAAAAGTTATAAAAATATAATACTAAACCTATTTCATTTTACTAAAAAAAGACTAGTACAAAAAATACCTAAAAAGCACCCTTGTGAAATTTAAACAAAAAAGACACGCCGCTTCGTGATATTAAGGACGATTTATACCATATAATATCTTGTAGACTGCTTATTGCTCCTATGTTAAAAAATAAACATAGTTATCTTTCTGTGGAATGTTTTGAATAAAATTAAATAGTCCAAGCGATTCCATTGCGCTTTAAGCCTAGTTTAAGATTATTACATCATCAAGTTTATTTCAAGTTGGCATTTGTAGGCAAATTAAATCAATAATTAATTACTGGGTCCACTACCAATTTTAATATTTGTATTTTGCGTTTTTTTTTTGTGGTTTCAATTACAAATATGAGGTCAGTTTGGCCCTAACCCCAAAAATAAACAATTTCAATGGCATTACACGCCAAATTTAACTGAACGACAACTGCTTCGGCAACGGGAGCGAAATATCAGTTTATGAATTGAGATTTATTTCTCAAACAACTTACACCAAAACTAATTGCTTTTATGATAAAATACCAACCATTCAGTTTTGTTGTGTCAAGGTCAGTGTTAAGAAGGAAGATAATAATGCAAAAAAAAATTCCGTGCAGGTTTGAGGTTGAGTCAAAGTGGGTCCTCATAAATCAAAAATAAGGTGTTTTAGCAAAAAACGGAATTTAATTTGAGATCAGTGCTTTTAATCACTCTTGTTTGCTAAATTTCAATAAAATTCGCGATACGACCGAAAAATAAAAAATTATACAACAAAAAATAGTCCCCAATATAAAACCGGTTTACTTTTTAGGGACTGCTATGAAAGACGAATACAGACTTAAAATAAAATATTTAAATATGTATACCCAAAGTCGTTTGATGAGATAAGGTCCCCAGCAAACACTATTTGCCGGCAATGTACATTTTTCATATTGGCATTGATGGTAAAGCATTGGCAATTGGTGGCAATATTATGCCAACATCTTATACGCATTAAAAAGTCAACCCTAAATAAACACTTAATTGCAAATAAATTTTACATGCAGGCGAATTGCCGGCAAGCATACAAAAATGGCGGCATACCAATCCTGATTAAATAAAGCACGCGTTTTTGTTTCAGGCAAATAAGTATTGGATTTTTGAAGGCAAACCTTCAACGCATATTCATACTTTTTAAACCATATTATTAAGATTGGTATTTAACTAACATTAAAGCAATTTTTTTGATCTGTTTTATTTATAATGGCAGCTAAACAACGTTAATTTTATGTTTTTTTAAATAATTTAAATGGCCTTTTCATAACATTTTATTGCTAGAAATCATGCAATGGCCTTTTCATAACATTTTATTGTTAAAAATCATGCAAATAAAAATTAGGTCAAACAAAATGTTTATTATGTATTTTGGAGCGAATAAAAATAAAATGATGGTAAAATTAGCTACGTTAATTTCGACCGAAGGTGACCGCTTTGTGCATTTGTTTTCTACGTGGTTTTCTAGCTTTTTAGTTTTTTTTTTAAAGAAAAGAGTTTTTTAATAGACATAATTAAATGTATTCATTACCTAATAAGTGTGTGTTGTGTGATTAATTGGTGATGGCTAGTCGAGAAGGCAAGATATTCAAGTAGACTGTTAGGAGCTGTAAATATTTTGTTTAAAACTTTATTAAAAGTTTTAAAGACGTGTTAATAAAAAATATTATATATATCTAATAGTTTTTTGACATACCGATAGATGGCGTAATGGATAATAAACTACTACGTTTCTGCAATATCTTCGCTTTTTATCGTCTAAACCGTACCCATTAGACAAAAATAATTCGAGAGCGGTCTGCGGTAGGTGATCTCACTTAGCTTTGAAAGAAATATCTTCGGCTAGAGTAAACATCTGCATCTCCAAGTTGGACAGTGTTCCGAGAGATGGTACTTTGCATTGCAAGGAAATTGCATGCAGTAAGGAGTTTTTTCCTATTTTAATTTTCAAATAAAATATCGCATCATTTTAGCTTTTAAAAAAAGTATATGCGACAATTTTCGTCAATAAGACGTCAGCTTGCTGCTTGGGAGTATCTGCATTTGCCCACTTTCGTGTCTTTTTGTTATCTTTTTGCCAATAAGTTATTAATGATGGATGCCATCATCTTAAACGCATTTTTTTGCCAATAACTTATTAATGACGGATGCCATCACTTTATCTGCAACACGTGGCCTAATAACGGCCAATTGCCCACTTTCGCGTCTTTTTGATACCTTTTTGCCAATGCCTTGCCATTAAAGAGTGTTGGCAATGCCAGTAAATTAAATGTACAACGCCGGCAAAAAATGTTATATGGGTCACGACATTCCCCATATTTGCTTGCGCGGCCATTTTGAATTTAGGCAGATCAGTGGCGTAGAATTAAGGAGAAAACAAAAAGAACTGTATGTTGTAAACAAAATTTATTGGATAATTTTAATAGGCATAACCTAAAACAAAAACATAAATGTGGTTTAAATATTGAAAATTAAAAATTATCAAAGCGACGACAGGACGATGAGGTAGGCAGAGCAAAACATTTTCCATGGTTCCGTAAGTCAAAAACCATTTTAAATACTTTGTATAGAAGGTGTCCGCTAATGAATGGTACACAGAAAAACCACAGATTCCTTATGCCAAAATATTAAGATTTAACCAAACATACCTAATATCCAAAAGTTTATAATAAGGAAGATACGGGGGGTGTCATAGTAAAAAGAAAAAGTAAATTTATTTCGATAATTGTTCCCCCTTTTTAAATATCTTAATAAAACGGTATCTCGTGGTTTTTAAACATTAGCATTTCAGATCGAATATTAATTTTTGTGTGTAGACTAGAGGGCGATGGGTACACTATTTAAAATTCTCTAAAACTACCCAATTTTTTGTTACTACTCTGTATGTATGTAAACTAGTAAGCTTCTCTATGCTTTCTGCACAAAAAAAGGTATACTTAGTAAGAATCGGTCTTGACAACCGTTTTTAAGGTATTCACGTTTTAGTTGTTCAGTGCACCCGAAAGTATGTACCTTCAATAACATCGTATTAGCTATAATTACAACTGCTCAGATATAAATAGCTGATAGCTAAAAACTCCTGGATACCGAGTTTTATTAAAATGTTTAAAACATATCAGAAATTATCGAAATGCATGAATAAAAATATTTATATCCCTTTAACACCCCGTATCTTCCTTATCATTAACTTTTGGATATAGGTATGTTTGTTTAAATCCTAAATGGGTATTTTCGCATAAGAAATCTGTGGTTTTTCTGTGTACCATTATTTAGCGGACACTCATCAGTATCATATGTATATAAAAACACGAATGACTAAACACTATCAAAATCTCTAAAAAGTCCGAACCAATAATATGTGAAGTCTCTAAACTAACCAAAAACATTAACAACTGGAAATCCTTGTAAAATATACAACCAAAATGAAAATGGCAAATTTCCACAGTTTTTATCAAACAAAGCTTCGACAAGGCACGACTCCGTCATCAGCTGATAATGCTACCACCCAAGCAACACAAGAATTTGCCTTTTCGTTTAATAAACGTTTATTAAACGATATTGTCGTGTATTTTTGATTTTGGTATATTTATTACACCTCTATTAAACATTTTTTAAACACGTGCATATTTTAATCGTATATTCAACGTATGTCATATCATCTTTTAATATCATAAAATTTTTAAAAATATTTTACTTTATATTATGGTCTCATTTATGTGCGTGTTTTAAAAATGCACAAAAATATGTTTATAGTTTGGAACTATTAATGATAATCTCATGAAACACTCTTATTTTCGAGTATTTTAAAAACGTTTTTTTTCTTACTATTTACTGAAATTTCAACGTGTGAAACTAACGCATAATCGACGTCTATTATAGATTATTTTTTATTATAAAACTAACTATTATTGCTTTAAAATCATTATTATCATTCTCCTATGACAATATCATTGGTTTAGTAATAATATTTTTATAATTTTAATTTGATGTTAATATTTGCAAATATTTGACTTTGTGCTGTATATAAATAATATTGTCTAAAATTCCCTAAAAGTAAACGTACCAATAATCTACAAAATTTACTCATCCGTTCGGTCATTATTCCAATAACAGCCATACAGCCAATAACAGCCTTACAATAACGACACGTGATGCGCGGCAGTCGCTTTTCTCCTCGGCTTTGTAACTAACCAAGTTCGAAGTGACTTATGAGATTCAATGGCCGCCGAAAGCGAAAAATATTGTGCAGTGCATTGTTTTTCCGATTGCTAATAAAGTAAGTACCTACTTTTTACCTTTATTTTAATTGCGCCCATATCAATTCAATAGTTATACATATTACATATAATATTAGATAAGAATTGTTGATGTTTTATTTGATGAAGTCGGCAAAAATGGCCGCTGAACCTGTTGCGGAAATTTTCGTTTTGATCTCTCAACCCCTATTATACCTTATTTATAAGGAATGATTATGGCTCAAACACTTGGATTAGGTGAATGTCACACCTTACACCTCTGTTTTGTTTTAATTTTTAGTACACTAAAATAAAAATTATTGAAATATATCTTGGTTATTTAATGGTCTATTATACGTTTTTAATACACCATTTATAAACGTCTAATATATACGCTTTAATTTATGTGTATTGTGTACTATTTTAGTATTATTTTTAATTTGCTTAGAAATGTTTGGGTTGAAAGAAGTCGTCCATATTCTCAAAGGGACCTGTTATAACATATCAAAAGAAAACAACAAAAAGTCTCGGTCTTAACACTTTTTTACTAATTAACCGTTAAATGGTGACATGTGTTTCGCTCCTAAGAGCATCATCAGACCTAAAAAATATTACAAACAAAACCAATCAATTAAAATAAAGACCTTAAAATTAAACAAATAATAAAACACGTGTTCATTTATTTTTTATCCTCTATCATATTCAGAAAAAAATTGAGGAAAGTTCCCCATTGAATCACCACTAATTAGGCCAACCTAGGAAGCATTCGTTTAAGGAGACATTGACATGCAAAGCACTGAATGGTAATTTCAAATACATTTTACTAAACCGCACTTGCTAAAGGTTCACCCAAACCAACGCGAGATGCGGGAATGGGACGGGAGCGGGACGGACACAAAATATTCCTCATGGATATAGGAGTATTTTTTTATGATGTGGGACCTATTTCTACAGCGGGATATATGTATGTATTTACAACGCGTTGTTGTAAATATATTCATATCCCGCTGTAGAAATAGGTTCTGCATCCGTTTCGCCCCCGTCCCGTTCCCGCATCCCGCGTTGGTTTGGGCGTATCTTTAATCCACCCTAACAATTAATTTATTATGCAAAAAACACTAAGATCACCTGTACTTTTTAGTGACTTTGGGTTTTCTTTTTTACAGAAGCGGTCAAAATTTCATTTCAAGGTAAGGACCAGGTGCAGGGAGTTGCATTTGTCGGAGAACTCACAGACAAAGCTATCGGACAGGCATGCCAAGATTGGCTTAAACTGTCCAAACAGCGATACCGTAATGCCAAAACGTGAAAGACTCTATTATTATGTTTGATTCTAGAATTTTTTAAAGTTTCAACTGTTTTTTTATGTTCTGTACTGTTTTTGTTGTGTTTTTTATTACTTTTATTTATTAGAGTGCAGTGTTAAGTGTTACCAGTTGCGTCCTTTTGATTTGAGAATTTGTTATTTTATTTATTTTATTTTTTTTTAGATTTAGTAAGCCTAAACGAATGTATTACCTATTACATATACCTATATTATACATACAAAATAAACGTTTTTCGTATACGTCAATATTTGATTTATTTCATATGGCTTTTTTAACGTAAAATTTATTCTAAATATAAACGTATAAAATTTAAGACTTTTTAACGTGTTTAGTAAACGTTACAGTTTTGTATATTATATACCAATTTATAGGGTTTATTAGAAACCGCTTTTTAATTGCTCATTTTATATTATAAATAAACGTATACTTTCAACGTCTAAAATTTGGATAGTACTGCAATATTAATACACCTATATTAGGCGGACATTTTAACCTATATTAAAGGTTAGAAATAAACTAAAAATATACTACTGGTATATACGTAATTAAACGTTTATTAGAGGATTCTGTGTTGATTTTAAAGAACGGTTTTTTTCTTTACAATATTATACAACACTTGAAATATTTTATTTTTAGGAAAAAACGTAAAATTAATTTTTAGTATAAATTGGCCATGACTGGGAGGTTTTTGCTTAACAAATAATTGCCATCCATACAATTCCTTGTTAGAACCTAAAAGTTAATATAAGTGTGTTTATGTTATATAAACCAGACAAAGTATATCGTTATACCATTACAATTTATAAAAAAGAGTTGTGCCATTGATTAGTAGTTTGCAAAACTTTTATTTTGCCCTAAGCTAAACAATTTATTTTATTTTTCCGTGTCTACTTAACCTACAACTACCCGTTTTATTCTAAATAACACATCTGGATTAGCATTCTTAATATATTTTTTTAAATTAAAAGTATTAAAATATACAAATTTAATAGAATATTTGTTACTATCGAAATAACATAAAAAGACTGAGGGTGCCGTTTAAAATTTGATTTAGTCAAATATTATATTATACAAATAAATACACTAAATTATATATAGTGCATTTTGTAAATTTCCTTACCCCCTTTATTTTTTAAACGGTATAATTTAAAAAATAAATAAATTTGAAATATTAAAATAATACAATAATATATAACTAACTAAAGCCCGTTAAAAATGAAGACCTAACAGTCTGCTTTAAAGTATCGGATAGACTTTACAAGAGGAAAAATAAATAAAAAAATATTTTTTTTCGAGAAAAAGTTATTCCTTATAAAAAGTTTTTGTTTGATTTTGTATACAGGGTGTGTAAAAACTTAAAAAACATGTTTTTTTGTTTCAAAAGTAAACTACTTTTATAGATCACCTTTAAGCAAAATATCATTTAAAAAATGTATTTAGAATAGCATTTTGATTAATATTACAGGGGTATCAAAAAATTTTGGTAAAACTGATATTTGAGTTTTCAAATATTGTTTATTGTAAATTTTTATAGTAAAGTAGTTTACACAACACCGACAATTTGCTTTTCCAACATCTGCTTTTTTCAAATTCGTATGTAAACTACACAATTTTTCAGCTGTTAACAAATATAATCAAGGCGTTTTTGGTAAATTATAAAGTTCAATAAAAAAATTCCAAAATGCGTTTTTTATACCTTTCTTGTAGCAATGGTGCGAATATTTTAAGTATCTTTATTTAGCTGATACAATAGTAAAAGCTTTGCTCTAAGTCTCCTGATCTGCATTTTATCTACTGTGCATGGTAAATTGTTTTAGAACACCATTCTAATGTCCTCTAATAACGCAAGTTATGGCCAGAACCACCATAAACGTACAAAAATACTATTATTACCAACGCGCTACATTTAGCCTAATTCAACAATGGTCATAGGCGGGCAATTTTTAGAATATAAAAGAAATCTTCAGACAAACAAATTAGGTTGTGAAAAAAATATTTTCAATACTTTATAACCTAAGGCTCTTAGCAATATATGAAATATGTATTCTTAGATTTTTCAATAATTAAAAAACAAAAACAATAAAATTAAGGTATTCTGCAAATTTTAGAGCCAGATAAAGAAGTTAAGACGTTCAGATATTTACACGAGTTTTTGTATATCCAGCGCCACATTTTAAACATTTACCTTAAAACAAAAACATAAGCATATTTCAATTCCTATTAACAAAGAAATCGCAAATTTGATTTCAATTTCTGAAACAAATTCAATGGTAAAAGTAAATCATGGCTAACTTTATTTATTTGCAAGATACAGAGTGTTTTTCAAATTTTGTCAATTTTGAACTGGCACTATTAACTTGCTTGATATTGAAGATGGAAACAAAATTTTTACGAATTTTTACGGAGAATTCAGTGACGTACTCTTTTTTTCCATTGACTTTTATTTTAAAGTTATAACACAAAGTTGTTTTTTTAATGAAACATCCTGTATATTTTTTTACCAATAGAAAGGTTTCCATAAAAGCAATAAAAAATACCATATTAAATATATTTAATTTGTTACAGTTTAAGAAATATAGCTAGTGTCAGGAGTTCGATAATAAAATAACATTTTGTTAATAAAACATCCTGTATATTTTATTATTATTAAAGAGACAATTTAAGGGCCTTTTAGAATTTACCACATTTAAAATGATTTTCTCAAACAGTTTAAGTAATATGAGCTTCCAAATCTTAGTGCGTATATCTATCTACTTTTTAGATTTATATGGTCATAATTCGATCCGATAATCCGATGAGTTGTGGTAGATCCAATCAGCTGTTTTTAGGATTTACTGAAATTTTCGTTATTTTCTGAACACGTAAATATGTTCCGTATGGCCTTCATTCATTGGCTTTATGTCAAAGCAAATGATAACCCTTTGCTTAGTTTTTGGTCCTGCGCTTATTTTAAAGATTTTTGAGATAATAAAAATATTTAAGCTGTAAATAATTAATTAGTATCAAATAATTGCAACACAATCAAACCCGAGTTAAGGATCCGATCAAGTTATGAACTCGGGTAGAGAGTGGCCGATCTTTTATTGAACGGGTTTGGGTAAACCCAAGATCAATTTTTAAAAATGCCTTTAGATAAAGATACTACGGATATTATATATAGGGGATTCTTAATCTATACGGATAAACTTGCTTACTCTGCCCAGAATTGCTTTTATTCCAGTGGCCAAATTAACCTGTATTTCGGGTATAGGAAACATTTTTTGCAGTTTTAGGTTATGTAAGGTATCTTATTCAAGAATTCGATTATTGCCACCCTAGCACCCTTGGGCAATTTGAAAAATTTAAGATGGCTTTCGGGGAATGGGGTATTTTTGGTTTCATGGTTTGGTTTTAATTTAAAGCAACACGGCCATATAAGACATGCTTTTATAGGTTTTTCAGGTTGCTGAATAAAATACTTTAAAGTCAAATTTTACAAGATAAACTACCCCTGAGGTGTAAAAAGTAATTTTTAAATTTGAATTCTATTAGTATGTGCCTTTAGCGTTTTTTGCAGTTTTACATTATAAAGGGTGTCCTATTTAAAAACCCGATAGATGCCACTCGGGCACCCTTGACCAATTTTAAATATTCAACAGGGCAGCCGTAAGTTACATTTTTATTTTTATTTATTTATTTATTTTTTGCGTACTGTTACAAAATTTTCGCTAATAAATTATATATACTTTGTATCATGTTTAAAAACCTTTTCTGGATGTTAAAAAACCTTTTCTGGGGCTGTTAAATAGTTTAAATCTCTTGTCAAATCTACTAAATAAATAATAGTTCTAAAAAATAATAAGATCGCCATTATTGTTGTCGTTATCAGATCCAACAGATGCACCTAATTTAGTTTGCGATTTTGACAAGAATGGTCACCGTTTGATAATAGTATTAAATAAAACTACAAGATAAACCACTATTTACCTACGCCTACGCTACATTACATTGCATTGCAAGGATAATGGAGTTGCACGAACATCTTACCATCTTCATAATTATCCTGCTTGCAATTTGAATATTATTGGGTTATGCAACTGAATAAAATATAATTTTCTTCTTCAGACATCTTTATCCAAAGCCGGAGGTGTCTATGCTTGGTAACTTATGATTAAAAGTCCTTAAAACTGCTTGTAGATGGGCTGTTCATATTTTCAATATAGCATTCTGTTGTTGAAGATAAAGAAGCAAAATTGGGAGGTTGGCCAAACTCAGTTAGAATTCTGTCAAACTTTTTTACCCATTTAGCGATCTTCCCATGATTCATATAGTTTGCATTTGTTGTTATCATATGAGTATGAAAAAATAACATATAAATACAGGGTAGGATTTCTTAAGGTATTTTAAAAGAAAAGTTTATATAAACATACCTATGTCCTATTGCACTTTGTGGTAAAAGTAACATATAATCATTCAATATAAAACATATTGTTGTTAGTTTTCTTTTTTACGATCTTGTTGTAGATGTTTTATTTAAATTAAAATCATATAATAAAATACGCCTCTTTAGTCTCTTTAAACTAGACTGGTAATTTTTTTTTTTATGAATGGTTGCAAATATTTTCGAACATTACCTCCAATTGACTAGCTAATGGCCCAAAGCACCGCACAATCATTGTATGAGACGAACCAGTCTTAGGCCTCGCAGATTCATAATTTTTCCAAGTTATTTATTGGTATAGCCTTAAAACGTTGTTAGTGGTACCGAGCATAATTTATATATTAAATTCTTATTAAACTTTAGAATTTCCTTACCTTTTGATAATAAAGTATTTTCGAATAAATTAAGGACAGGTAATTGCTTATTTAAGACGATTTTTTTAATATGATATAAACCACCGGCAGTAACATGCCAAAACTATAAAAAGTTATTTCCAGGTCTGCCCTTCAAATATTATTTCAGCAAACAAAACGTATACCGTAAAACTTTCGCTGTTTATTTTGTAATCTGAAAAAGAAGAAGTATTTTATTAGAAGATAGCAAGGTATCGCTAAGTAAATTTTGACACGCTAGTCATATTCAGCGATCCTAAAAACCCTACAAAACTATACCTCACTTACCACCAATGTTTATAAACTTACAATTTTTTTACCCCCTACAGGTTAAAAAGCTTAAAAGTTTTAATCCTTAGGTAAATTTCGTCCTTAAAAACGTATTGCTTGACTTTGAAAACCGAGAAAATTATATCAAACACATCAGTTTTACATTTACACAGTATAAAACATTTAAAATTTTTTCCTTTTTCTCTCGCCGTCAACTTATATATTTTAAATTGCTTAAAGATTTTTAAGTTGCATTAATCGGATTCTTAAAATGAAGCTCTTATACAACTAAAATTAGCAAAAAAACGGAAACCGGACTATTAGCTTCTTATCTTACGGCTCGCTGCTCAGATATTTATAAAAACGAATATCAAAGTTTGACGGTTCATTACCAAACAGCAGGTTTTACTTTTTCGTGATGTTTTGGAATAGGAATAATAAACAAAATTAAAAATTAAAAGTCTTATCAAAAAGCATGTTTATTATTGTGGAGAGCCGAAGAGCGGGACTTCGGGATACTACAGCACGGCGGATTAATATACCGGATAATACCTTGTACCCGGTTAAGTACTTTGTCCTAATATGAGCCCCGCCAATCGTAAAAAACAAAAATATATCTATCAAAAAATTTAATGGGCGTTAGTTTAAAATAGGTGCACATGTCTATAATGTATTCCACTAATCTGACAATTTCAGAGTGACGTATAGAAAGCGCAGGGCTACAAAGTTAAAAAAAAAAGATACCGTCATTTTAACATTTTAGGGCGTGGGTACTTTTTTTTATTTTGAATAAAAATAGTTCAGGGAAAACGAAAAATATATAATCCGATACGATTCGAACTATTTCCACAAGCCGAAATAATCTATAGCTGCTGCCCCCACCGATGAAAATTATATAACATTTCTGTTTTCTTATCATCTAACCCTTGCAACACAATCATTACGTTTATATCGAATAGTTGAAGCTAGCTTTAGTGAAAGCGGCTTTTAAAAGTGGCTTGAAAAAGTGATATAAACGCGCTTAAAAGTGACTTGAATCGTTCAAGTCAAGCCTAAAAATAAGTAGGGTTGACTTCACTGAAGCCGATTATAAACACGATATAAACGATTCAAGCGGGCTTAATAGCTGCCTAACTTCAGATTAATGCTTCCTCGAACGAAAATATGAGTGGAAAAACAGGTAAAAATCTTTAAAACATGCTCACACCAACAACAGCACACAAAACGGGACAAATTAAAAAGTGAGGTTTGTTTTTCATTTGATGTCTAGTGTGAAGTTAGATGCAAAACTGCATCCAACCAACGTGCGTACGAGGATGGCCTGAAATGTGCTTGACCTCGATTTTCAATCGACTTTCAAGCCACCGAAATAAACACGTAGACTTGGAAATCGCTTCAAAGCCGCTTTGTTTTCAAGCCAGCTTGAACTATTCAATATAAACGTAGTAAATAAGTCTCTAAGACGGGGTAAATCCCCATTTAGCACTGTTGGCTCCACTACTATTATGTATTAACCATAATAAATATAAATTAGCGAACTTTTAAATAAAACTACGTCATTTGTTTAAATTGAATCTATGGCCAAAATTATATCAACATAAAGTATATTTGAAACCTAATTATTGGTAAATTTAATATTAAAATAGTTTTAAACAACATAAATAAACAGTTTTACTAATAATTTATTGGGATTAAATTTAGTGTAGGTTTTTTTACGTTTTATGTAATGTTGCGGAAAATAGTTGAAACATTATTAATTTTGATGTCGGTAAAACAAAAGAGCAAAGTTTTTTTGTTTTTTACTTTAATTTATTAAAATCATTTTATTTAGAAATCCTACTGCCATAAGTTGGTTTTTAAAATATACTTAATTTAAACTAACCAAAACTAAATTAAAATTGTAAGCACTGGGTACGTCACTCTAAATAAATTAATAAAGATGTTAATCTAGGTCACGTGGTAATAATTAAAATACTTAAACCCCAATATATATATTATTTGTATGTTCTGAAAGTACAGGGTAAGTTAGAAGTCTGAGAAAGCTTATTTATTCATTATCCATAAAACGTTTTTAATTTCTTTTTCGTAATTATAGATGGTCGCACTTGTGGCTTGCTCCGGTGTTCGTCTTTGTTGATTACCGGAGTAAAGCAGCAAGAAGCTCGACCATAATTTGGATGGGTGACCGTGCTCGCGGTATTCTGCTCGGGCGTAAAAGACCGAGCAGCAACCATCCAAGTTATTGAATGAATGGTGTGTGAATGAGGAGGAGTAGGGGTCAGGGCAGAATAACCTTGAGGCTGCGGTGCACCACCTACGGAGGGAGGGGCAGTCAAAACCTGGGTGGGATGACCCCGAAAGGGTGGTAAAATAATAAAAAAAAATTGGTTTACAGCTAGGCATAAACTTTACATAAAAAAAAACTTAATGTATACTGATTTACTCACAATAGCGAACGGTATAAAGTAATGTTTTCTTGAAGGCACTTGCTAGACTATCGCCGACGGTTTTACTCAATTATAAGAAGAAAACCGCTGTCCGGCGGTTTTATTTATTTACGAACATGAAAACCGCCGAAAATCTAAATTAATTTAATATTGCCGGCGTTGTGCTTATAAAAAGCATTAAAAACCGGCAAATAATATTTAAAGTTAACCCAACCCTAATTATTAATTGTTTTATTGTTTAATATTA
The DNA here is from genome assembly GCA_014170235.1 of Listronotus bonariensis. NCBI lineage: Eukaryota > Metazoa > Arthropoda > Insecta > Coleoptera > Curculionidae > Listronotus > Listronotus bonariensis. The sequence continues at coordinate 48,898 of JACEGR010000360.1, read as the reverse complement.
TTTTTATTATTAATAAAAACACAAATAAAACTGAGAGACACGTTTAACACTTATAAAGATTTTGTCAAAACTTTTTATAACTTTAAAAAGTATGTACATCTTTTGAAAAAGAAATGCCAGAAGTATTTTAGCGGCAACAAAAAAAAACTAATCGTTTCATAGAACTAAAACCAATTAAAGTTTGCGTGTATTGAAAATGAAACAAACTTTAAAATTCTCAGGAAAAGGAAGAAAGTTACAAGGTAAATAATTCATAAACACTGTTTTTTTCTTTAATTATATTACTACTATTAAAGGGGAACAATTGAAGTTGGCGCATAGGCTACAGAGTCATAAGTGTTGACACATAAGCTACAGGTTCCAGCCGGAATTCCGAATACCTAACTAACTTTTAATATACTGTTAATATAATATTACCTGCAATTTCTCTATACTATAATGCGATTAATTTTAATGATGCATGGACATACAAAGCCATGATTTTGGGATATGATTATTTGATCCATTTGGTATCTTTTTACTCAAAAAAATAGGACCCATGCTAAAAAAACTTAGCCTTTTAACCACAGATCGCTTCACTGCGAATAGTATACAGGGTGTCCGCTAATTAATGATACACAAAAAACTTTAGGTTCCTTATGCCAAAATATTTAACCACACATACATATATCCAGAAGTTGATAATAAGGAAGGGTCAGAGTGAAAAAAATATTTTTATTTATTTCGATAATTTTTGATAAGTTTTGAATATTTTTATAAAACTCGGTATCTAGGGGTATTTTGACATCAGAAGTTTAAATCTAATATTATAATGTGTTAACCAAACGGGGCCATCCACGCTCTTTATTGCTTTCTCAAACATTCTAACTCATTTGTGCCACACTGTATGTACCATCTAAGTAAATCAGTAAACTCCTCTATGGTTTCTACACAAAAAGGTATTCTTTGTAAGAATGGCTCCGAGCAACTGATTTCAAGATATTTGCATTTAAGTGGTTTAATGCAATTAAAAATACTTAAAAACAGTGTATTAGTCATAACTATAACTGCCATGTGATAAACAAATGATTTAATGTATTCTTCCATATACTTTTTGGTTGCACTAAACCACTTAAATGCAAATACAAATATCTTATAAACGGTTGCTCGGAGCCATTCTTACAAAGTATACCTTTTTTGTGTAGAAAGCATATGGGGGTTTACTGGTTTACTTAGATGGTACATACAGAGTAGCAGAAAAAAGTTAGGACGTTAGAGAGAAAGTTAAGTAGCCCCCTATAGTTTACACATTTAAATAATTACTATCAGATATGAATAGCTCGTATTAAAAAACCTCTGGATACCGAGTTTGAGTTAAATATTCAAAACATATCAAAAATTATCGAAAAACTTAAAAATTTTGTTTTTACTTCGACACCTTGTATCTTCCTTATTAACAAACTTTGAAATATAGGCATGTTTGGTTATATCCTAATATTTTGACACAAGGAATCTGTGGTTTTTCTTTGTACCAATAATTAGCGGACACCCTGTATAATTTAATTTTTGCAAATTAATCTAAATGATCCAACAATTTAACAAATTAATTTAACTGGGTGTTTAAATCTATACTGCATCCTGCTAAAAAAAGCAAAAAACCTTTAAAGCAAAATCGTAATCCTTTTAATCCTATAATGGCGCTTGCTTTCTAAAAATGTGTGCCCACAAAAAATTCGTTTAGAACCGAAAAGAAGCGAGAATCTAATAGCATTAAATCAATTCTATAGAATAAGTTTATTGGGAAAAAATATTTTTATCAAGTAACATAAAAAGATACTTGTTTAATTTTTAATATAGAGTATATTGCGTAACATGTAGGAAAAGCGATATACACTCCTCGACAAAAAAACCCGACAAACAAAATTTTGTTTAAATTCAATTCTAAATAACTTTTTGGTTTTTTAACCGATTTTAATTAACTTTTGGTCCAGTTGTAGCCCCATTTATCAAAATGATTAATTATTATGGGGATTGCAAAAAGTTTTATAGATTTAGGTGTTATACAGGAAAGAGCTAAATGTTTTTGACTCAAATCCAAAACTCTGTGAAATAATTTTTGGTACAATTTTTAACTAGTATATTTTTTTTTATAAAATAGGCTCAGGAATACGCCCTTAAATTTTCTTATCGCAAGGAAGCACTTTGTATATACGGTCAAATATTTAATTTTTTTTTGTTATTATTTTTAAATTTTATTAAACATTTGCAAAGAAGGAGGTTATTTTATTATACTTTGTTTTATATAAGCATTAAGGGTTGGCTTGTTTGCCAAAATGGTCCAATAAAAATAAATAGCAAACAATTTTTCAAAATAAATATATTTTTTTTACTAAACTAACCATATCTGTTAATTTATGAACTATTACGCCTTTTATGTACTGCTATAATATTATAATTTTAGCAAACAGTCAGGCTAAATATTTACAAGTTTGTTTACTTTTAAGTGAGTTTATTATATCTGTTAAAATTATTTGTTTATAATAGCATGTAACTTGTTAATTTGTAAAAAGACATTAAAAATAACCAGTTTTAAGTGGGGATTATTTAGGTATATTAGAGTATCATACCCATTATAGCGCTACTATTAAAAACCAGATTGTTATTATTTTTTAAATATCAATTGCTAATTAATTTTCACGTCATCGCTGCTTCTCAAATGTTTATGTTTTCTAAGCATTTAATAATAAATAATAGCAGAGAAAATAATTTTATAATCTTTGGTATTAGTGTAACCTAATGTTCAGCTACTATTTTATATTTTTATATAATACCTACATCCAATTGCTTAATTATTTACAAATATTTAAATGTTACTTACTGAGGATGTAATAATTGCAGATTTAATAGGTTAAATATTATTTAACATTACAGATCCTATAAATCTGTAAAAATAAAATAATTAGTTTGCTAAATTTTATTAACAATAATTTACGGGTAAAAATCGATACATTTTACAGACTTTTTGTAAACTTTACAGAATTTTTTTTTCCGTGTAGTCTACTAAATAAAAGTATATAATTAACAAACAGATTTTTTTTTTTTAATTCTTGCTCTTGCTTTTTAAATTTTACTCCCTGTAAAACAAAAACAGCAAAAACTTTACACACATTTAAAAAGCTACCTTTTTTCCAAATAGTTTTTTCACTAACTTGATAAAATCGCATTTTATTATTACATATTATTTATGAGTAATAACAATTTAAAATTTACCAAAAAATGCCCCATTGCAGTTAAATTGAGCAGCAGTTTATATCTAGATTATGTCCACGGAAAGACTGTACAATAGCTTAAATAGACCAAAATTTTTAATGTCTAAAAGAATCGTTAATAATAAAAAGATTAATTAAAAAACATGTTTTATCTTTCGGGAAAAAGTAACATTTTATGTGATGCCAGGTACCAAAATGTGACTTTTTTAAAATTACTTTTTTTTCAGGGAAAGAAGGGTGAGTACTTTTTTCGGATATATATATACGTAAGTAAAGATACATATTTAATATAAGAATATTTTATTATACAAAACTTATATTTCCTTTATATCAAATGTTCAAATATATATTTTTAACTGTATTTTATTTAAAATAACTACTAAACAACCACAATTATTTCCAAATTTTTAATTCAAAACCGTTATATTAGAAATTATATTGACAGATATTTCCTATTTACTTTAAATTAGCATACACACGGTCAGTCAGGTCTTCAATCCTACCTGAAGTGAAAAGGAGTTTGCGAGTAAAGTGCAAACGTATTTATGCGTTTATGCTAAACTGACGGCGCGTTTCAATGCAAATACATATTATATCGGAAACCTTTAAATAGGCATACTTACTCACAGACTTGCCTTCGAATCCCACCTTTAGGTAGGATCTAAGGCAAGTCTTATCGTAAGTATGCCTATTTAAAGGTTTCCACAGCAACTCAGGTCTAATTGTCGTTTTACATACGACATGCGACTAGTTTAAAACTTAAAATATTATATCATTATTATTTTACCTGCAATATAAAATGTGTTTTCAACAATAAGTCGTAGTTTTTCCAGTCACAAAAAGTAGTGTATTATACATGGGAATTACCTTTACTATGCGTCGGAAGAAAAACAAAACTCGAGTTAAAATCTAGAATTCGGCCCCGGGTGACGCAAAATGAAGCATGACTGCACGGTAAGTACTTGTGTTAGCGATGAGGATTTACTCGATTTATTATACATAGGGCGCCAAGTGATGGGAGGAGGGCGCGATTTGAAATGCAAGGACCTTTCTTTTGTTTCGCTCTTCAATTTTTTTCTACAAAACAAAAACCCGAGATGGCGGCTAAGGCAAATGAAGATCCGGGGCTGACTTTGTTGAATTGATATTTAAAGTAAAGCTAGTTTTCTTCTGCTCTGTTTTTAAATTTGTAGCAACCAAACATACCTATATCCAAAAGTATATGGAAGATACAGGGTGTCAAACTGAAAAAATATTTAAACTTATTTTCATAATTTTTATTGCGTTTTGAATATTTTAATAGGGCTAAGAAAGCTAAAAGTATTTTGACATGCACTATTTATAAATAATATATATTTTTCTGTCTAAACTAGGCGAATAACCTGTATAGATGAGCTCTTTAATCTTGTACACCGGGGTTAACCAAATACATACCCACTGACATGATCTAAAACAAAGTCTAAATAACCATTTTTTGTATCATTATATATCTATTACTAATGAACGCGCTAAGGAAAAAAGGAATCCCCGACACGATCTGCAACTGGATCGAAGCCAGCCTGAGAAACAGGGTCATAAGATCCACCTTAGGCACAGTAACAATGGAGGCTAAAGTGGGGAGGGGCTGTCCACAAGGAGGCATTCTATCGCCATTATATTGGGCAGTCCTGGTAGATGAACTTCTCGACAAATTGACTGATGAAAGGTACAACTGCCTGGGTTATGCTGATTTTCTCGTCATTGTAGTCAATGGGGGTCATCTAGAGCACATATCAGGCAGAATGCAGAACGCCGTAGACATCGTTGACAAATGGTGCAAACAGGAGGGACTCTTAGTCAACCCTCATAAAACAATAACCGTCCCTTTCACAAAAAGAAGAGTGCTTGAAGGACTAAGACCTTCCAGGCTCAACGGAGTGGAAATCCCCTTTTCAAAAAAGGTTAAATATCTAGGAGTCATCTTTGACCAAAAACTAACCTGGGGACCACACTTAAGCAAAGTCACTCAGAAGGCAAGAACTACCCTGGGTAGATGCCGAAGACTTTGCGGAAAGAATTGGGGACTCAGTCCGAAGATGAACCTATGGTTATACAAAATGGTCGCGAGACCAATGATAACCTACGGGTCAAAGTAACCTGGGGTGCAAAGACGCTACAAAAGACGGCAATAAGGCAATTACAAAGTATACAGAGACTCGCTTGTCTATGTATTACGGGGGCCATGAAATCGACCCCTACTGCAGCACTGGAAGCGCTGCCTTATCTACCGCCACTTCACATCTACATACAGGGGGAAGTGAAAGCGCTACAATACCGTCTTAAACAAGGCCAGAGTCCTATCATAAGACAGGAAAGGGCCATACAATGGAGATTCAAGGAGGACCAAGAAGTCAACTCAGTGTGTGAGATGCCTTCAGACAAAATGGTACCAAGCTACTGGCTAAACAAAGGTTTTCAAACTTTAATACCAGACAGAAAGGACTGTGTCGCAGGGCCTCCCATTAAAGTCGACCTAATCTGGTATACAGACGGCTCCAAAACAGACCAAGGAGTTGGAGCAGGTATATATGGGAACAAACCAAGTACGAAAATAAACTTGGGTCTCGGACAACACCCTACTGTGTTCCAGGCCGAAATTGTAGCCATAGAACAATGTGCTAGGGAAATCATCAGAAGGAGCTATGAGGATAAAACCATAGTAATCTATTTGGACAGCCAGGCAGCCATCAGGGCACTCAGTTCATGCAAAATCAGCTCCGAGCTGGTGCGGGACTGCGTAATTGCCCTGGAAGAGGTGGGTGCGTCCAACAAGCTAACCATTGCCTGGGTACCAGGACACGAAGGCCACGAAGGCAATGAAGAAGCTGATAAATTGGCAAAGGAGGGGGCTGGCAGGACAATGGTAGGTCCTGAGCCCTACTGTGGTATTCCATCATGCCAGGTAAGGTCATCCATTAGATCATGGATTATGAGGGAATCACAAGACTGGTGGAGGAGAACACCAGGACAGTGTCAGGCGAAAGTGTTCATCAAGGCTTACTCGCCAGAATTTACAAAAGACCTTCTGAATTATAACCAGAAGGCAGTAAGAATAATAGTGGGTCAACTGACAGGTCATTGCAGACTGAATAAACACCTGGAAACTATGGGCCTGGCAGAAGGAAACCTATGTAGGTTCTGCCAGGAGGAGGAAGAAACCGCAGAACACGTATAGTGCTACTGCGAAGCCCTTTGTCGTCTGCGGTTTGCAAGGCTGGGTGAAGAAAAACCTAAAGCGGCAAGATATCCAAGGGGCCAGTTTCAAGCTTGTGGAGTCTGATTAAACAGACCGGCTTGGATAGCGTGCTCTAACCTATGGACGGAGGACACACAATCAACCTGAGCAGGTTGCAGTGTTAGAGGATATGCAATCCACCTCCTAATCTAATCTAATCTAATCTATATATCTATTTGACATTTTTTTAATGTAAAGCCCAGAAGAAAAAAATATATTTTTATTTTTCTTTTAAGCTAATAATTAAATATTACTCTTAAAATAATACTATCCAACAACTCTGAAGCACAAGTTTTCTATTTTTAACTACTTTTAAAATATTCTAATATACTATGGTAAATTTATAATAATCAAGTTTAAAACAAAAATTATAATTATGTTAGGGTACAAAACCTTATCTTATTAAATAAAATAAAGTTTTCTTTATTTTTAAACTTGAAGTATTTTTTGTTGCTGTCCTATATCTTAAAATATTTTTATATAGTCCATTATTCTCCGTAGGGCACATAATTTACAAAAAATATCAAACTTTAACTCAGTAAAACAACTTTCTATTTTCCTTTTTTAGGGTTTTTTATATCTGATATAAAGTTGTATCAATACGGAATAAGCAATTATTTTTCCACGACAGTTAAAAAAAATGCTGTATTTTTTTAATCGTTAACATGAAGGTAAAGTACTCCATTTTAGTACACTACATAAAGTATTGAAAAAGTAACTTTTTTAACACTTCGAAGCTTTTTTACACTTAGAATTAGTGTTTTGTCTCAATGCTTACTACAATAGACTCAAATATTAATTTCTGCAATGTAACAGTAAACGCGACATCAACTGAACCAAACGGTCAAGTTACCTTTGATTCCGTCCTTATTTCTTTTAGTTCATGTGTAACTAGTTTTAAAATTTGACAGTTTGTAAATAAATTTAATAGAAATTATTGAAAATTGATAGTAATATTATATTTGGAAGACTAAGAATTTGAAAAGAAATTTATACTGTTTTAGTATTATTTATACAAAAAGAGGGTACATATAATTTTCAAAAATTAAATGTTAAATGCATAGTTATAAGGAGGATAATTTTCTCATAAAAAATAAGGAGGCTATGCATTTTTATAGCAATATAATGGCTGTGCTGCCATTATATTGCTATGCCATATTGCCAAATGGTGTTTCGGAAAATTTTTATACGGTCGTGGAAAAATATAGTATGTAACACATGCATAAAGTGTCTTTTTACTTATGGGATTGCCGCTGTCAAACTTCCCATTGGTAAAAAAAGTATTGCATTTGTTACCTAAATTACTATTTTATATAAAGTATTTAATCTAATATACCTTTTTTTGTGTATTGCTAATGAGAGAAATACACGTTTTAACATCGTGAAGAAAAATCGCAGCCTATTAAATAAACCTTTGTCTTAATAGTAGACCACTGGCTAAACGACCGCCAGCGGCATTGCTCCACTATAAAGAAAACCGCCGTCCGGCGGTTTTATCTATTTACGTATATGAAAGACGACGAAAACCTGAAATAAATTGTTAATACAGGCAATTTTTACTTATTTTATTGGCAGATGCCGTCGTCCGGCGCCGAGTAATAGTTTACCAAACCTACAATCATTATTTATTTTGCTGTGCCGCAAGTATATATATAGTCCATATAGTCAGTTTCCTTGTGGTTTAATTATTGTTAAATAATTTATTTTTTATTGATAAATAAACAAAAAATTAAACTTGGAGACGCGTTTGATACGTACAAAGATTTTGTTGAAGCAAAAGAATGTATCTTTAAAAAAAAAAGCCAATAGAATTTTAGCAGAAGAAAACTGATTGTTCTATAGAACCAAAACTAAAGTATGTTTTCTACGATATAAAATAAAGAAATTAGGGGGTAAGTAAGCAAAATAATACGAAGTAGAAATTAGAACCGCATACATAACATGATGTAATAAAATAAACTTTTATTTATTATTTTATTGTCTTTTCTTTCTTTTTGCACTTCTATCACTTTATTATAATTATGGTATTACCTTGACTTTTTAATATACATCTTTTCCAAAGAGCCTATGGCAATTTAATATGCCCTTTAGTATTATCTGTAAGGCTAAGATAAGGACCATTTCTTGTCTTGGGGTTTTATTAACAATCCCCTTTACCCTGTTATATTTCTGCCGATTAAAGGTTTTTTTACCCTTAATACATGCATACTTTAGTCGATAATAATTTAGTTATGGTTTAATGGAACGATCAGTTTTTTTTTCAATTCACTAAAATACTTCTGGATTATTTTTTAGCTTCGACAAAAATTTTTAGGTGTCAAACTTGTATCCCTGTTTTATTTTTAATTATTGATCAATAAAAATATAATATTTAACAATAAAACCACAAGAAAACTAAACGCTTAAGGCACAGCAAAATGAATGACAATTAAATTTTTTATTACCGTATTTGCTGGATGGCGGCATCTACCAAAAAAAGTAGAAACCGCCGGTAATAACAAATTAATTTAGATTTTTGGCGGCTTTTATGTACGTAAATATATTCTTATAATTTAGCAACGCCACCGGTGCACTAATGGATTTAAAAAAATTTGGCGAAACTAGTTATCTCAGGAAGGATGACTTGCAGATAAATAAATAAATAAATCATTAAAAAAAAATAGTCTCTAAAAAATCGTATGTGTTAACTGTGCAATGTAGTTATATCCCACCAAAATTTTAAAATTTTAAGAAAAATGCCTTTTTATCATAACTTTTTACTACTTCAGATATTTCCACAAAATTTGGTACACTTTTTTGGACCATTATGTTATATTTTCTACTGTTCAAACAAGATTTGCATTGATTTTTTTTAAAGAAAAGTAATAAGCTACTTTTTTAATTAAAAATATTTTTAGATTACTTACCTTGGGTATAGTTTGATCTCCTGAGAAACACTTTTTAGCCAATATATCGTGTAAGATAAAAAAAGATTACTATCATGTCATAGTTTATTCTAGATATAAGAAACCATCGAAAACTCAAAATCAGGAGATATTTAAAAGAGGGGCAAGGAAAGAAAGCGGGTTTTAGAGATCTTTGTTATCAATCACATGTAAAGGATGTCGGAAAGAACGAATCTAAATGTAAAAGTTTTTGCGGCAAATTTAAGTTTTCAGTTTAAAAACAGATATGGTTAAATTTAGCAGAATCAAAAATTTTAGAAAAAAACCGGTTGCGGCTTGACAGCCAATTATATAATTTTGCATTGTTCCTTTAGCAAAGGTGGAGGCTAAAGAAATTTTGAAAATTTGATTGTCTGGCAAATATAAAAGAACAAAAGAACAGTTACGACAGTATCAGACCAAAGAACTTTTGTTTGCTCTTCTAAAATTAGTTTAAGATCAGACGGAAAATCGAAAATTGCTAAGAAGTTAGTCATATGAGAGAAAATGTTACAGCAAAAGCAAACCAAAACGTTTTAGTGACGATTGTGCTTTAGCAATGCTAATAGACTGCAGGTTGTCAAAGAGCCAATACGAAACCTCGCGAGTCTGCCAAAAATAATGGAACAGATATTTATCCATCATACAACAATATAAGAGATATAAAACAAACGATGTTACCCTGAAATATTGGTATCTGTATTTAAATTGTTCAGTGAAATGCAAACGTAAGGTTAATCTCTACCGGATCACACAATCATGATTATATTCACGTTAGAATTAGATAATTTTCCAGTTAAAAAGAGTGCTCTTTTTTTTAGTGTCAAAGCGTGGGGAACGGATAGTTCAGGGCCGTTTAACAAACAGGCATTTAGATAGTGCCTACCAGACTCCACTTATTACTTACACAGTTTAGTTCCCCATACAGCTTTGGCAAAAATAAAAAAATAAAAATAATGAGTAGGAACAACTCCAACCCTTCATCATCAACAAAGCTATGTTGACTTAGATCAAAAATGCAGTTTCTAAAAGAACCATAAGAAATTTCTTACGCGAGAGGTAATAAATCTATTGAGGACGAAATCCAAGCATTATTAGGAATGATACAGAATGATCTCAAAAGTATTTTATTAAACACTAGAAATGGCCATATTAATTAATAATTCATTATACAGGGTGGTCGTAGGGTTAGGAATACATTCATTATCTGGTAAATCACAAAACACCAATTGATTTTTTTATGGTTACTCCTTGGGAAAAAAATATTCAAAAGTCATCCTGCAAATTTGGATAATCTAAAACATCGCATCCAAAAAGAAATACAGCAAATTACACCCCAGACGGCTTAAAATGATCAGCAAGAATTTGTAATGGATGGTAATTAGTTGAATACACGCCAAAAAATTAAATTAAAAGTACTACAAAACCAAAAAAATTAAAACAAGTACACCGTTGTCAAGATAAATTGAATACAAATAATAAAAAATAAAAAATAATATAAGGTTTTAAATTTTAAATTTTTTTATCTTTTTTAGGAGATTCTGAAATCTCTTTGACATTAAATGTCAAATATGTTTGTTTGGTTATAGTCTCATAGTGACATAGATAACTGGTTGCTGGTGTAATGATTGTTTATTTTACACAAAAGGTGAATAGTTATTTAATTTTTAGTCTTCCTAAAGGTACTTCAGTATCAAGCAAAGGTAACCAAGTGTTATTTAAATTAACTGAAATTGATGCTACACAATTATCTTTATTTAATAATATATACGCACTTTCTTTGATTTTGCGTTTTTTAGAACACGTTTTCTTTGCTAAAATGCTCAAAATATCCCAGTTTATACTCTATGATTGTTATCAAATGCCTGTTGGCAGATTTTTGATTTATGAAATTCTGTGTTTTTAATAAATGATCTGTGTTCTTTTATGCGTATGGCTAATGGTCTACAAGTTTCACCTATTGTGAGTAAATCAACAAAAGACATTTAGATAAAAAACATATTTTAACGTTTATCAATTTTTTTTCGATAAATAAAATATCTTAAAATAATTTTATTATTTGTTTTATCCTTTCATGACTGTTTCTCCACACACACATTTTGAATGACAATAACTTTAAAATCTTGAACCTAAGTATAGCCACATGCTGGATGAAAAAAAAGCAATTAATATACAGGGGTTTTTTTGAATAAAAATATTTTTTCTGTTACTTCTATTTGGAACACCCTGTTTATTTAAATTTTACGGGTCTAAGCGATTTAAAACAAAAATATGTGTTTTTCGAAATAATGAATTTATTCTTTAATTAACGACCACCCTGTATGCCATGTTTTTTTCTTATTATCTAAGCCTTGAAACCTAATGGGTTTTTATGACGCTCCAGTAAATGTCCATTTAGCATCGTGGGTTACCCTCTTATTATATTTCTAAACATTTAAAATTTTCATTGATTTTTATAAACCAATACATAATTTATAACATCGTGGTTGCCTTCTCGTGCATGCAGACCTCATTTGCATCTCGACGGTCATCCAGATACAATTTATAATGTTTAAGGCAAACTGATTTTCCCCATATATCAAATTACGAAATGGGCACGAAAACGCCATAAAAATATGTATCTTCACATTCGTAAGACATAAAAGTAAATTTACCGTCATTTAGGGTAATATCAAACCTATTCTTTTCATGCTTCATAAATAAAAGTATAAAATAAAATATACTGAGTGTCAAGTTCTAAATTTACACTCCTTTAACGTTTTTATTTGTTCTTGTACAAAATAAACAAAAATATCGGTTTTTTTGTTAATGCTGTAATTTTCGAGTCTGTAATCGACTTTTATTATCTCCTATGATATAGCGGTACGACAAAAAGTATGTTTTTTTTTTAAGGAACACCTTATATATTATTTAAGCATTAAAAAGAACTTGTAAAAGCTTTACAAAAATACCTAATTTAATATATATTTTTGTATCTCAATTATTTTTTGAAATATGGCCATTGAAATCTGAATATTAAAATTATTTACTTCCGTTAAAAACATAATAAATTTACATCTGCCTCAATTTTGTATTTTTAACGTATAAAAAAAATAAAAACACTATTTTGTTGGGTTAATTTAGTAGTAGTATTTGGTAGTATCCGTATCTTTTATCATAGTGCTTCTATCTCTTAAGATTTACAGGGGTACGACAAAAAGTATGAATTTAAATAGAACACCCTGTAGTTTGTATCATTCCTAGAAATGTAACTTAAAGAGTGTTACAAAAATTACATAATAAATATATTATACGGTACCGGAGCCGGCGCCGGCTTTGCCGGTGTGTGTAATAACGTCCTTATTTCTTAAATTTTAATGGCCATATTTCCGAAACTAATAAGGATAAATACATTACGTGTAGTATTTTTTACAGCGGATAAGAGCTTTTTAAATATATATAACACTTAATGGTTTTTTCATATTTTTGGACCATAAATTAATGTTTTTCATTTTTAAACTGAATTTCGATTAGTAGGTCATATGATGTAAACTTTAAAGGCGCCGGCCACCCTCTGGCGGTTTTATCTTTTTACGTATATGAAAACCGCGAAAAATGTTAATTAATTTGTTATTATCATATTATCAAAATTTTAAGTTGGCCCATAGCTACAGGGTTACGAGGGTTGACAAGCTAGCCACAGGTTCCGTATAGGTAATTAAGTTTTTTTCTTTTTATATATTTTTAAACGTGTTTTTTGGTGTTGTAAAATATTGGGTTTAGTGACTAACGCTAGGATACATACACTAGTGGTTTTATTTGTCTGTCCCCATCCAGCTATACTACTTTAATTTGTTTTTCCAAAGGGTGTTATAAACTAAACTACAATATTAAACAATAAAACCACAAAAACTAAAAGCTGTAGCAAAGTGGTGTGTGTGAATACCGTTGCAAATTTCAATTTTTATCTGGACACTGTTTACTTGCGCAAATTATTTAAAAAGCCCTTTTAAAAGATTTTTAATGCACACATAAATAACATACATTATAATTTTTTTATTGTGCTATAGAAAGTTGGGCGAGAAAAATGTACATGGGCCATTCTTAATTAAGACGTAAGTTCGACGTCCACACACCCTTGATATAAAAAATTATTAAAAAGAATGTGACTATCTCTCAAAAATGGTGCTCATGTAGGTGGTCACTCACTTTTATTTCTTTACTAGCAAACCGTGCCCACTTCGTTGGGCGTTAAATATATTTTTCTCTGAACTTTTTTTCAATCATAATAAAATATAGCCTATAGTGTTCCTGCATAGCGTAGTTTTCTAATTGTGAAAGAATTTTCATCATCGGTTCAGTATTTCCGAAAATTAGCCCGACACCGGGCTTGGCGGGCTCTTATATATTTAGAGAGCTAGGCTCTAGGATATTCGGAAAAGTTTAAGAATATTTTCTTTTTCACAACTTACGAAGTTCAAATACTCGACAACAGATGGCGCCACTATACTTAATTTTTAAGTTAAAGGGTTGAAAAAGCACTTATATCTTTAAAAATACGCCCTTTAGGTTAAAACCGGAACTTTCTTGTTCGAGGGGGGATGAAGGGCTATCACACTATATAAGTACCTTTATCGTATCGGGACTCCTTTTTAAGTTTTATCGGCACGCACATTTTATCAACTTAGTTTTATTATATACTAGTTATGATTCCCGGCTTCGCTCGGGAGTTGATATGAGACCCAAATAACCGTTGTTCTGAATAAAGTTCAAATACTCGACAACAGATGGCGCCACTACACTTAATGTCCAAGTTGAAGGGTTGGAAGAGTCCTTATATCTTTAAAAATACGCCCTTTAGGGAAAAACGGGAACTTTCTTGTTCGAGGGGGATAAAGGGCTATCACACTATATAAGTCCCTTTATCGTATCGGGACTCCTTTTCAAGTTTTATCGGCACGCACATTTTATCAACTTAGTTTTATTATATATAATGATAATGATAATGAATATACTTAGTTTATTCACAATTTAATTTCAAGGTCGGAAAACATCTCTCCCCTGGCATGTCCCCGGGCCGTTTTCTTTTATGTATTAGTAATTTTACGTACTTATAAATGAAATAGATTAACTAAATTATATATTTTAACAAAATTAATAAAATAAAGTATTATAAGCAAGCAGGTAAAATTTCTTACGTTTTTTTTCTTAAAAAAAAATAGGTTTACGTTTTTCCACCGTATTTTGCGTCTTCTTCCCTTCTTTATTTTTTAGTCGAATTGGCATTTGTTTACTTACTCGGGAAAATTAGATACGTTGAACGAACGTCGTTGAGTATGTAGTATATAATCAGCGCAACTGAACTAGGTGCGAATCATTTTGTAATTTATTTTGTTACTTCCCTATACAGTTGAGGACAAGTAAATAAAGTCTCTACCCTGCTATGTTTTATTTTAAAATTAATAATTTAAAAATATTTACTCATCTGTATATTTACTTCTATTTGTATATAAATTTTGAGTTTTTTTGTCATTCACGTACCATAAATACTTTTGTAATATTTCTGTTTTTGTTACTAAAAATCTATATTCTGTATGTTTGTACCCTGTCATGTAAGGGCCAAGGAAAAGACACAATATCCAGGGCATATATAAATACTTCAAACTATATTTACTTTACTGTTTTTTTATATTGTTTAGAGCTTGACTATTGTTATTTTATTAACCCTATAAATACAGGGTGTCCCACGCTATCTATAGATTTCTCGATAAGTACGCTTTGAAAATTTTTAAAAATTTAATACAATTGTAAAGTTATGGGGGACATACGACTAAATATTTTGACAGTTTAAGTACTTTCGGTTATACCGGAAGTTAATGTCAACTTCCTTATTTTAAATAGAAGGACCTATATATTCCTATTTATGTGTTGGATTTAGCGTTAAATTTTAAACATATTTTTTGTATAATGTTTTATGACTAAGTCCAACCTTTTTGACTTATTTAGAATTGTTTGTCAAAAATTACGTTTGCTAGTCATAACATAACGATCAATATAAAAAAAAACAATAAAATTAGAATGTTTTTTTGTCTTTATAAAAGTTATAATTTTACTTTCTACCGGTTTTTAACCAAATGCGTAGCTTTCGAGTTATATGCAAAAAACACATTAAAACGTGGATTTTTTCGTTAAAAAATTGTTACTTTAAATCACAAATAGCGTTAAAATCTTAGTTTTAGGAAAAAAAATTATAAAACATTTTTTGCTTAGAATCACTTTTGGATGGATCATTCTCGCTTTGTTTAACGTTGATGGCAGATTTTGTAGTCGGGTAAACAAATTGTTTTAAATAGTGTTTGTAAGAAAGATTAAATCTGCTTTATATCTATTTCTTTATAATTGGGAACAAAAATTACACATATTTTTAGAAAAAGCTTTTTCCATGTATTGATAATTTTAAGTGAATACTCTTTGTATCGACTAAAGCGTCATTATTTACGCCCAGGTTGACAGGTAAATCTGAATTTCGCATAACGGGGAAAGAAGTCAAACGGTGCAAAAAGACTTTTAGAGAAAATTTTATAAATCCTCTAAAGCGATTCATCACTTTGTGTCGATTATGGATATCAGATACTGTCAATTTACATCACCACCCTACTTTTTCATTCGTGCAAACTTTATGAAAAAAAATATGTTTAATGATATTTTAAATAACTTTAAAATTACATATTTACGAAGAAAATATAATAAATATACAGTGTGTCCCATCAGGATAGGTGTTACAAGAGGACAAATGGACCAAACATTTTGGAATTTTAAAACAAAATTTTACATCAATTGGTATTATACAGGGCGTCATAACCCAAAATATAAAAAATGCTAACAACTACTTTTATTTTTTAAAATAAATCGAAATTGTGTAGGTAAATGTTGTAAGAAATTGAATTTTATGTCAAAATTTTAATCTAAAGCATGAGAGTAGAAAAATGTAATTGTCAATTTTAACATTACAAATTACAACTTAAATAAGCAAGACAAAGCAAAATTTAAACGAAAATTTAATACTTATAAATATTTTTTAAAAATTCGCTGCTTTAAGCCAAGTAAGCATAATATAACAAATGGACAAAAATATGTATTTTTTTTAAATTCTTTTACTTTAAGTTTTAACATAAAGCTTATTTTTTACAACAGGTACTTATACAAGTTTGTCCTATTTTTTAAAATAAAGGTTTACACACTGTATATAAATAGATAAATTTTTATTTTGTGCCAGTCTCGCAATAAATAAAATTGGAAAAAACACTTAAATAATCAACACAAAGCTCAATGCTGAAAACATGTAAAAAATTACGAATTTAAAAACAAAGGGCTAAGGAACGGAAAATCATTTGTACCCTTTATTTTAAATGTTTTTGTTTTTTGTTATAAAAAACAAAACAACTTTTTTTTTTAATTTGTACTACGTAACAACTAAATCAAACAAACCTAAAGTTTATTGCTTTTTACAGAATCCCTAGAACCAACAGAGTTGCAAATACTACCAGGAATTATTTAACAATTTTTTTTTTCTGCACATTTTTACCATTAAAATTTTAATACTTAAGAAATAGGTAGTGCCACACGCATTTTTTCCATTTATTTATGAAAATATACTAAAGGACATCATAATTTACAGGGCGCTTAAGTCTCAGTTCGATTAAACCTCGGTCAAATATCTTACTTGCTATATAAATAGGAATGATAATGACCGGGCCATGAGCGGAGCGCCTAATGTAATCAGTTTTATTTGAGGTCCTATTTAAATTGCATTTAAGAATAATTGAAAGGACCGTGAGCCTAGCATGACCTGAGCTATAGTGTGCAGTGGCCTTAAGGTCAATGCACACTAGGCTCACGTCCGATCAAATATCCTAAATTCTTTTAAAATGTCATTCAAGAACATTTATTTAAATATTGTGTAAAATATTTTACCGTACCGTGAGCGTACCGACACCTCTAAGCGCCTAGTGTGCGTTTATATATATTCGACCGACAAGCGCATTTAACATGATTGACATGACGTGTAGGCAACTAATTGCAAATTAGTTTTGCTTTAGTCGAGCTATGTGCGATTCCCCACTTTCATATACATAAAAGGATCTCGAGTTGTTAAACAGTCCACTAGTGTGCAGAAGGTCATAGGCGTAAAATATAATTTTTACTAAGTTTGGCAGTTTGGCGTGATATGATCCAATTCCAGTAAGATATTTTTTGTGAATTTTCCGAGTTTCTTTATTTATGAAGTCATATAGCAAACCTTTTATTGTTGTTAAAAATTTAAAAGGTAATAAATGACTACTGAAATCAATAAACAAGCCTAGAATACTTTGGGTGCAACAAAAATGTAGTATAAAAACTCCCATATTGCTTTAAAAACACTACTTAAGTTCTCTTACAGCCATTAATAATGAGTTAAAAAAAAATTCACCGGGCCATTTAAAATCAACTATCTGATTTTAATGTATCCATAGGTACTCGCAGTTATGTGGGTAATTCTTAATTAAGACGTATGATATATATATATATATATATATATATATATATATATATATATATATATATATATATATATATATATATATATATATATATATATATATATATATATATATTTATATATTTAAATATATATATATATATATTTAATATATATATATATATATATATATATATATATATATATATATATATATATATATATATATATATATATATATATATATATACATATATATATATACAACTCGAGATCCTTTTATGTATATGAAAGTGGGGAATCGCACATAGCTCGACTAAAGCCAAACTAATTTGCAATTGGTTGCCTACACGTCATGTCAATCATGTTAAATGCGCTTGTCGATCGAATATATTATACAAACGCACACTAGGCGCTTAGAGGTGTCGGTACGCTCACGGTACGGTAAAATATTTTACACAATATTTAAATAAATGTTCTTGAATGACATTTTACAAGCATTTAGGATATTTGATCGGACGTGAGCCTAGTGTGCATTGACCTTAAGGCCACTGCACACTACTCAGGTCAAACCTGAGCAGGATCATCAACCACCATTGGCCAGAGCGCGGGTAACAGGACTTTGGGCATCCCTTTACATTCCTGACCACGGCGATATATTGATTACCTAATATGGCGATTTTTTTCATTCTCGCTTTGTTTAACGTTAATGGCAGATTTTGTAGTCGGGTAAACAAATTGTTTTAAATAGTGTTTGTAAGAAAGATTAAATCTGCTTTATATCTATTTCTTTATAATTGGGAACAAAAAATTACACATATTTTTAGAAAAAGCTTTTTCCATGTATTGATAATTTTAAGTGAATACTCTTTGTATCGACTAAAGCGTCATTATTTACGCCCAGGTTGACAGGTAAATCTGAATTTCGCATAACGGGGAAAGAAGTCAAACGGTGCAAAAAGACTTTTAGAGAAAATTTTATAAATCCTTTAAAGCGATTCATCACTTTGTGTCGATTATGGATATCAGATACTGTCAATTTACATCACCACCCTACTTTTTCATTCGTGCAAACTTTATGAAAAAAATATGTTTAATGATATTTTAAATAACTTTAAAATTACATATTTACGAAGAAAATATAATAAATATACAGTGTGTCCCATCAGGATAGGTGTTACAAGA
This sequence comes from Listronotus bonariensis, assembly GCA_014170235.1. Lineage (NCBI taxonomy): Eukaryota > Metazoa > Arthropoda > Insecta > Coleoptera > Curculionidae > Listronotus > Listronotus bonariensis. The sequence goes on along the minus strand of JACEGR010000360.1, from coordinate 29,770 downwards.
GGACAAATGGACCAAACATTTTGGAATTTTAAAACAAAATTTTACATCAATTGGTATTATACAGGGCGTCATAACCCAAAATATAAAAAATGCTAACTACTTTTATTTTTTAAAATAAAACCAAATTGTGTAGGTAAATGTTGTAAGAAATTAAATTTTATGTCAAAATTTTAATCTAAAGCATGAGAGTAGAAAAATGTAATTGTCAATTTTAACATTACAAATTACAACTTAAATAAGCAAGACAAAGCAAAATTTAAACGAAAATTTAATACTTATAAATATTTTTTAAAAATTCGCTGCCTTAAGCCAAGTAAAGCATAATATAACAAATGGACAAAAATATGTATTTTTTTTAATTCTTTTACTTTAAGTTTTAACATAAAGCTTATTCTTTACAACAGGTACTTATACAAGTTTGTCCTATTTTTTAAAATAAAGGTTTACACACTGTATATAAATAGATAAATTTTTATTTTGTGCCAGTCTCGCAATAAATAAAATTGGAAAAAACACTTAAATAATCAATACAAAGCTCAATGCTGAAAACATGTAAAAATTACGAATTTAAAAACAAAGGGCTAAGGAACGGAAAATCATTTGTACCCTTTATTTTAAATGTTTTTGTTTTTAAATTAGTACGTTTTTGTTATAAAAAACAAAACAACTTTTTTTTAATGTGTACTACGTAACAACTAAATCAAACAAACCTAAAGTTTATTGCTTTTTACAGAATCCCTAGAACCAACAGAGTTGCCAATACTACCAGGAATTATTTAACAATTTTTTATTTTTTTTCTGCACATTTTTACCATTAAAATTTTAATACTTAAGAAATAGGTAGTGCCACACGCATTTTTTCATTTATTTATGAAAATATACTAAAGCACATCATAATTACAGGGCGCTTAAGTCTTAGTTCGATTAAACCTCGGTCAAATATCTTACTTGCTATATAAATAGGAATGATAATAACCGGGCCATGAGCGGAGCGCCTAATGTAATCAGTTTTATTTGGGGTCCTATTTAAATTGCATTTAAGAATAATTGAAAGGACCGTGAGCCTAGCATGACCTGAGCTATAGTGTGCAGTGGCCTTAAGGTCAATGCACACTAGGCTCACGTCCGATCAAATATCCTAAATGCTTGTAAAATGTCATTCAAGAACATTTATTTAAATATTGTGTAAAATATTTTACCGTACCGTGAGCGTACCGACACCTCTAAGCGCCTAGTGTGCGTTTGTATAATATATTCGATCGACAAGCGCATTTAACATGATTGACATGACGTGTAGGCAACCAATTGCAAATTAGTTTGGCTTTAGTCGAGCTATGTGCGATTCCCCACTTTCATATACATAAAAGGATCTCGAGTTGTATATATATATATGTATAATTTAAAGACTTGTTTACCCGATCTGGCAAAATCTGCTTAATAACGTTAAAAAACAAAGCGAGAATGAAAAAATCGCTTGGGTATTTAGGTAATCAATATATCGCCGTGGTCAGGAATGTAAAGGGATGCCCAAAAGTCCTGTTACCCAGCGCCTCTCCGGGCCAAATGGTGGTTGATGATCCTGCTCAGGGTTTATTGTGTAGCCTGACTAACAAGGGCTTTAATATACAAGACTCTGCTGATAACCTTTGTCATTTTCATTATAGGAGAGCAAGAGTTTAGTGTTTTTGCACGCAGACCAACTCTCCTAAACATCGTTAAAAATGATGAACAAAGGACGAACTAAATCTTCATCCGCGCAAACCGTCATAGTACCGTTCACCAAAAAGGAAGTTAAGGTTAAATAACAAGACAGTTGAGCTCTCAAAAAAGTTAAGTAACCCGAAATATTCTTTACCACAGGCTAAATTGGAACTCACAACAAAAGGAAAACCGAAAAAGCCCAGGTGCAATATGGTCTTGCCGTAGACTTTTGAAAAAACATTACGACCTTTACCAATGCGATCTCTTGGTTATAAGTAGATTACTATCATAAATCCAATAATAACCTTTTTATCCCTGGTGTGATGACAAAAAATAACGACACAAGGAAAGCTATGGAACTACAAATGCTTGCCTGTCTAGGTATTGCAGGGGCGATGAAAACTTCTCACAACCACACTGCACAAAGTGAAAAGAAAGACCCTAGTACCTTAAGAATATTACAGATAAGTAACCTAACGTCAGAAAACCTGACCGCTCTTTTTAAAATACTACAAAGTGTTTGAAGTGAAATACCCACCACACCTACAGACAATTTTAGTTGTGCGTGATTTTAATCCCTTTTGTAGTGATACTACACAACTATTAACCTATCAGAAAAAATCTAGATTATAACTGGAACGTGGCTCTCTGGTCTCGTATACAGGTGAAACCCAGATAGAAGGAGGAGTAGAAAAGGGAACAGACCAACGTCAGTTTTTTATCTTTAAACTTAAGCTATTAATTGTGAAGTGAGACCAAATTCTCTAAAAATGTTTTACAGAAAACAAATATCCACGTCCCATCAGAGAGCCAGAGCCAACCTTAAAAATATAACGAGAATCACTTAATCAACTGGCCACAAATAATATACTTCTGATCTGCTGCGGATGCCAGGACATAAAGGAGTGAAAAGCAACGTGATATTGCTTGACCAACAAGCCACCCAGGACCTAAACCTTTCTGTGACATAACCGCTAGGTCATCTAAGAAAAAAACTTAAAAATAAAATGAAAGAGCAAAAAAGAGAATTACTGAATGACGCTGCAGGTCAAAGACAGACGGACAGACTTATATTTCAATTGCTTTTAAACACTAAGCGCCTTTACACACTATGCCGGTTTTGACCGACAGAGAGATAAAAATTATACGAAGCCTTTGAGTTTGCCGACTTTCTCCGTTCTCTGCGTATGAAAGGTTTCATTTGACTCCATACACTTCGATAGCGTTGGTCCGTCGCCCGTATTTCCGTCTTTCGCCAATATGAAAAGGCAGTAAGAAACTATGAGAACTTTGAAAGAAGGAACTCATTATATCAACTTACTTCGTGACAAAACACGACCCACGGTGCGGCGGTCTGTGGTTAAAAACCTAATTTTTGTTTTTAGCATGGGTCCCATTTTGAGTAAAAATTACACTAAACTGGTTAAATAATAATATTCCAAAATCATAGATTTCTATGTCCATGCATAAGTAAAATTTATCGCTTTAGAGTAAAGAGAAATTGTAGGTGTATATTAATATCAGTTACGATTTTGCCTAAAATGTAAGGATTGTCACAATAAAATATTTTTTTATAAGTCTTATATAATAGAGGCGTCAAATACACATGTTTTCTTAATAACTACATATTAAGGATCTAATTTTTGATGTACATCAATTTATTATTCTTATTTAAAAAAAATGGTGCAGATTTTTATATCAATGTTTTGCTATTTTATAGCAAATTTAAATAAATTAAAGCTATCGTACTTACAATTGCAATTATTTGCAATATTCCTAAAAACAGACCCTTTTTACTCTGCAAGAGTTACCTACGGTAACTATTTTGAAGCATGGGTTTCGGCAAAAGACAAGAAAAAAGTTGTAATTGAGCTAATAATAGATCCTAATGATTTAAAAATAATTAGTACAAACAGTTAATCAGAAAATTATATACAGTTTTTGTATATGGTAAGTATAAATACGACCTGAGGTGCAATTATAAATGTACAAGACGTTTACTTTTTTCTCTTTTATTCTACAAAATTAACAAAAATATCATGGGATTACTTTTGCAGTTTTTAAATCAAATTAAATGTTTGTTATCTCTTCAGTTACACAGAATAGTACAAAAGGTATGATATTTTTAAATGCAACACCCTGAATATTATATTACCATTATAAAAATCGTACAAACATCCTAACAATAATACCAAATTTAATAAGTGTATCATTTTAAGTTTTAAATATATTAGTTTTGTACCATAAGCTCGCTGCACTGTGCGACCCTTTAGGGTATCACCTTAGAAATGTGAAAAACTGACAATAAACGCTGTAGGTTTTATGACAGATCAAACAAAACCGCGAAGCATTCTATATGAGCAAGCAGTTTTGGTAAATCGGCCAGTAATAGAATAACAAAACAAGCACTATTAGTCACGCATGTTTACATGCCAGTATTTAGTAAGATTGTCTCTTTTTCTCACATTGCCTATAAGTTAGGTTATTTAGCTCAACCTTTATACTATTATATATGTCAGTACACCGAATTATTACGTCAAATGCTAAAATATATGGAAGGTGCATTCTTGACTCCAGAAGATATAAAAAGACTTGCTTCAAAAATGTTTTCACCTAAAGAGTGTATAGACTTTAAGGGGACCAATTAATGTAGAGTATCCACAAACAATTTTTTAAGGTTAAAATGAGACCTTAAAGAGCTGCCTTAATCCGAATTACCCCATTCAATACAATACAATACATACAAGCAAATTAAATACGTTTTTATAAATACTAGATGTAACAATATTATTTTTTACAAACTATGAGTTAGCTTTTTATTTTGCATTTGTCTTGCAACAAATTATTTTAAAAAATAGACAGAAAATGAAAAGTTGCCAAAGGTAAATGTCGTGGCGTGTGTTATGGAAATGCACTTCACTTGCTCGATTTAATTGAATCGAGTGTCGTGATCCCCTACTGATTTTTATTGTCAGAACTAACTACAACAACATTAGGCAAAATGTGACAAACACAAGATGTCATAGTGCCCTTGAAGAGGTTAAAAAGCATTTAACCGAGGCGCTTAATTTAAATCGCTGATCGGGGTACAATTTGGTATGCCTTTATTTGACATTAGTTGATAGTTTAATTACAATGCTCATTCTGTCTTTAAGCAAAAAATAGAGACATTTTTTTGTTAAATTTTTTGCAATAACTTCCTAGTGACCCCATGTTTATAAAGCAAACTACCTTTTATTTTTAACAAGGAATCAACACCTTAAACTTTTCGCATTTGTTATTAAGGATCTATTTATTTGTTGTACATCAATTTATTTTTCTTATTAAAAAAAAATTGTGCAGATTTGTATATCAATGTTTTGCTATTTTATAGCAAATTTAAATAAATTGAAGCTATCGTACTTAGAATTGCAGTTATTTGCAATATTCCTAAAAACAGACCGTTTTTACTCCGCAAGAGTTACCTACGGTAACTATTTTGAAGCTTGGGTTTCGGCAAAAGACAAGAAAAAAGTTGTTATTGAGCTAATAATAGATCCTAATGATTTAAACATAATTAGTAGAAACAGTTAATTAGAAAATTATATACAGTTTTTGTATATGGTAAGTATAAATACGACCTGAGGTGCAATTATAAATGTACAAGACCTTTACTTTTTTCTCTTTTATTCAACAAAATTAACAAAAATATCATTAGATTACTTTTGCAGTTTTTAAATCAAATTAAATGTTTGTTATCTCTTCCGTTACACAGAATAGGACAAAAGGTATGATATTTTTAAATGCAACACCCTGAATATTATATTATCATGCCATTGCCTAAATCAACTCTAAAGAAATATATCTTTAAAATGTAAAACATGTTGAAGAATACATTTATTTTTGATTAAAAGTTACATTCAGAGTGGTTCAAAAAGATAGTTTGTTCTTAATTTGTTTAAGATACCGCAGGCGCAGGTGGCAACCTCTAAAGTTAACCATCAAATTAATAGCAGATTCTTAATTTTTACCTTTCCAAAACTTCTTCTAGCGTAATATTGTGACAAAACACTTATTATTACCAAAATTATTTAAAAAAAAAACTAAAACCAGAATAATTTTTTAACACCGTATCTACGAAATCATCCACTTTTGGACAAAGGTAAATTGGGTTAAATCGTCATATTTAATCCATAGAAATCTGTGATACCATTTTTTTCGCACCTTTAAGAGACATCCTTTATATATTTTACTGGCTGATTCTGTATAAAGCGTGGTCTATAAGTTAATTAAACCTAAATTTACTCGGTAATATTAAAAATTACAGTTAAAATCTGCTAAAATAGCTTAATGCTTTATTCAAAGTGTTAGTTCGACTTTACTTATCCGTTTTCATTTAATTAGGTCATTTGTTTTTATTTGAGTTAAAAATTAATTAATTTCTTTTTTATTACCTTACTTTATTGTCTTTCTTTTTTTAAACTACGTTATAAAAATCACGAAAGATGAATAAACTAGTTTTAAATATCCACAACAGAATATGGTAATGAAATGAAATAAATTTTAAAGACAAAATTTAACTAACCATAGCTTTTACTACAACATTTTGTAGTAAAATAAATAATAAAATTTATTTAAAATTCAAAGCACATAAAAACCGTACATATTCTAAAGTCCTACATTTTTATCGTTATGCATGTGGTTAATGGTAATTGTTACTGAAAAGCCTCTACGTTGATCCACGACCGTCTGTATTAAATCTAACAAATTGCTGCCTCTTATCATGGAGATAACCCCTGCCCGGCATTTATGACAAATGATCTAAATTATTACTGCGATATTTTATATTTTTGCTCACACAAAAATCAACGAAAAATTTAAATATGCATAACAATTTAGAAAGATAAATTATTTTTTGGCATGAACGTGTTGGACCACACTTTGGATAATATAATAACGACACTATTGTTAGTCAAAAAGTCTTATTAACCCTTAAGTTGGCGCAAGGAGGTCAAATTGACCCCTAGCTTTGTCAATTTTCTAATAGCATTGAGATTTTTTTAAATATGCAAAAAATCTCATGGTACCTTTAAAACCTCGTAAGGTATATGCTTGTAACAAGAATGAACATATTTCAAAATAATCTCCCCTCTCCATTTGGTATTAAAAATATAATTTTAAGTACTATTTCCTAAAAAAAAAAATAGGGTTTTTCGTTTAATTTTATGTTTTTAGGCCAAATAAAAAATATTACACGATTTTTTTATTTTAATTATGAGGGTCTAACTACGATGCCCACTTTGAGGCTGATATATTTTTATTTTAAATAATTTATGTTAATCAAAGTATAATCTGTACTCATAAAATAAAAAATTAAAAAAAATATTCTTCTTGCGTTGCCATCTATAACCAGCGTTTAAAAAATAATGACAGTAACTTTAATTCAATGTTAAAATACAAGTATTTTTTCCTGGGCAACTTTTTATTTAAATAATCATACATAAAATAAAAATATTTCCAAATAAAAACACAATTTAGCAGTTAAAATAAAATAAAAGAAAAAAGGGATAATTGTATGTTTGCAGTGTGGGGGTACATGATATTTACAATACACATTTTCTTTCAATTTTTTTTTTTAAGTTTTTTTCAGTTGTTTATCAAAGTACTGTTCTTCGTAACAATGAATTACCACTGCCTATATATTGTTATGTACATTAAAAACACGTGTTTTTAGTTTATAGAATTGTATATAGTTAGGTCCTTTTAATTTAGTCTGATTTATTTTAATAATTTACCTTTGTCCTTTCATCAGTTTTGAAGGTTTCCGAAAACGCCCGAATTATCCATTGAGAAGTTTTATGCCATCCTGTACTATGGAATTTTCGTAATATTTGTCCAAAATTCTAGATCATTCTTTACTCTTTCACCACACTGGCATAAGGGCGACGGAAATCTCTGATTTGATTAGTATAGATTCGACTTTTGTGCTGCAAACTTCGAGGGCATTGACGAGTGAAGATTTTGTCGTTGTTGTAACCATGGTTACACGTTCTATTGTTAATAAAGGGTATAAGACGAAACGACGACGTGTTTTTATACGAGGTATTTTCGGAACAATATTATTTATGTTTTAGATTTTGCGTAAAATTCTAAGAAGCATAATTTATGTATAATGTTCTATACCTAAGAGTCCAACCGTTTTTGACTGATTTTTAAGAAGTTTTATTTCAAAACTTACGTTTTTTAGCCATTACATAACCATCAATTTCTTTTTAAACAGAAGCTTTAGACTCAAGTCAATTAAGTTAAGGTTGTATACTGTGTAAGGCTTTAGCGGCCATCTTCTCTGCCAAACTTAAGTTTTTGGGCTATTCGGCCGCCGTTGCCGGAGTGTTTTTGTATCCCTGACTTAAGCGCCAGCGCGAGTTTTTGGCATCCTCCAGACTACTTGCGTACTACTGTAGTAACTTACGGTAATACGCAAGTATCCTACAAGGAACCTTCTGAGGATGCCAACCACTCGCGCTGACAGAGAGCGTCAAGGATAGCCCAAGCCACAATGACGGCCGAACAGCCCAGATAGCAAGTTTAGTAAGTTAAGGTAACTTTCCTTTTTAAAAAAGAACCTCTTTAATGGACTGCTTTTTAATATTTTTTACAATTAATAAATACAGAGTGGTCAAAAATAATTGTTAAAAATTATAACGTACAAAAACCGTAAAGTCTATTTTTTTTTCAAATTGAAATCCCTATCTCTTATTTACCTATTCTATTAGGGCATTAATAAGAAGGAGATTGAGGTTTGTATAAGGATGTGGCATCCCTAAAAATTTTATGGTTTGTAAAAACATTAATGATTTATTATTTATCTATTCTAACAATGCATTTAAGACACAGGTAGGTACGGGATAGTTGGCTGTGACGCCACATTTTGCTGTCAAGGCCAACTAGATGCCAAGCTAAGCCGTACTTAAAAAGCATTGTTAAAATAAATATTAATAATAAATTGCTAATATTTCAAAAACTATAAAATTCTTTAAATAGACATCCTTATACTCCTTATTTTTGATGCATAATAGATAAGGTAAAAATAGATAGGTTTCTTTTAAAACATTGAAGATTTTATTATAATACTCTTTTTACGGATTATTTTTGACCACTGGTACTTACTAATAACAGCAAAAATATCACAAAAACATATTAGACTATAAAATATAAGAATATTATGTATTTAAAATAGGAAAGTTGACATTAAGTTTCAGCATAACCGTGGGCAAATTGACTTTATAATGTAACCAAATTTTCAAAATTTTCCAAAACGTACTTTTCGAGAAATAGATCGCGACAGTTCCCGGTGGGACAACCTGTATCAGTATAAACTACCCGGATAATTGCAGTGCATCTCCAGAAAAAAAGTAGGCCGTACATATAATAAACACAGTAGCGTAGCTAGGCGTAGGCGGTGTAAGCGGTCGCCTACGGCCTCGCGGTAGGGTGAAGGTATGGAATGTGATATAGAAAAAATACTGAAATTTAAGGTGCGGACGGTCTAGGCAGCCCGATATTGTAAATGAGGGGCCTCGCAAAACTGTAGAACGTGTTAAAAAAGTGTGAGGACCCTTTTTTGCTGCTCCTTAAAATCTTTTAGGGATCTTTTTTTTCTTGCGGATACTACTTCGCCTACGCCTAACTTTGGTCACACAACCCCACTAAGTAAACAAACCTCCAAGCAATTGGAGTAGTGATTAATTGCCACCAGAATTAATTTTTTACCCATTCACCCAGACTATTAAATAGATTAAGTCTCAACACCATTGCCGGATACGTGCATTTTATAATATTATTAAAATAAATGGTTACCCATTTCATGTATGGTTGGTTTTGGTTACATACAGGTAGCCTTGCACTAGAATTTATACTATAAATGTAACAAACCTTAGTTGTTTTTAGAAAGATCTGTAATAGTTAAATCAAGTAATAAAAGTTGATACTTTAAGGGGTAATTTATTTTTCAGAATTTACTGGTTAGAATTTGGAATTCATATACAGGGCTACTTTTACGTCACTTGGGGCAAATGTGCCATATGGAACTGTCTTCTTTGGGACCATGAGACCGGTGGACCATCAAAACTAATCCTTTGCATTTTTTAAAACCCAACTTCTAACTTATTTGATTAACTAAATTTATACGGGCATATCCCTGGGATAGTTCGTATGGGGCGTAAACTCAACTTTAAGCTTGACTTGACTTACAACTATTTCCTTCTGATAAAAGCAATCTCCTTTTGATTTCTTGTCTCTTCTTTAAATATCAAATTTTCCAGTATTGTGTGTTTGCCCCTCACGGCGACTCAGCTTGTTTAATGTTTCTTGTGTTTTATTATTATAAGAGTAACCTAGAAAATTGTTTGATTTATACTTTTTAAACCTTGACACCTCACGTATTGTTTTATGTCCCAAATTTCCCAATGTTAAGTAGCCCAATTAAAATTTAAATTTCCCAAAAAGTATATATTTTAAAATTCCCAAAAATGTATACTTTTTTTTATACTAGGTGTTCACATATGCCCCCTTCCCCTGAAAGCGTTGGACCCACAACGCTATTAGAAATCGAAGACATAATTTACTTTAAACCCTTTAAAAAAAATAAGCAATATTATCGAAAAACGATAGTTCCATATAGCTTACAAATGTTTAAAACCCTAACATTATGTTACTTATTATATAAATTATATTTATCGTAAATAATCTTACCGATTTTATTAAATTTTTGTTTTTTCAATTAATTTTTTTCAAAAAAATGCACGAAAAAATGTAGAAATAGTTTCTTTTTTCTAAAAAAAATTCATTTAGGTTATATTTAGCATTTATGACTCTTTTTTTTTGAAATTTTAAAAAAGACGAAATTCTGGATAGAATTATCTAAAATAATTATTTAAAAAGTTCTAGAATGTTTTTGCTGAAATAATTAGTTCAAATAATGTTTTAGTTTAATTGTTAAAAACCTTTTCTTTAAGTAGGTACTTTAAATAAATATAGTTTTAACGGTAAGATTATTTTTAGACAAAAAATGACCTAATTATTGTTACTCATAAATTGTAATTTTTTTTTATTAATCTTTAAGTTTACTAGACATTTATGTACTACACAAACAGCTAAATAAGCAAAAAAGTTTGTGTTATTTAAAACTGACCAGTTCTGTAACAATAAAAGTGAACTTGGCCTTGTCTCGTCAGCAAAACGTTGAACCATTAAAAAGTAATTCAATGATTTATTTAATATACCAGTGGGAAAGAAAATAATTAACTATGTTTTACATGTACTATTAATTAGGTGACTTTTTTCTATTTCATCTTTTGCTCTTTTTAAATTTATTGGATAGTTTAAAAACAAAAAAATATCTCTTACATAAAAAGAAAATCAATTTTTTTTATATTTATACTTAGAAATTAACCTAATATTCCACATTCTTCTTATACTAGCCTTTATAAAAAAATTTGCGTCCACCTTGCCTGCCTGTCCATGTCCTTGATGGTGCGTTCCATTGGCCATTTGTCCCGTACTTCTCCACGTACCATTGTCTGCCTTTCATTCCCATTTTCTTCTTCCACATCAGGTTACTGCAACTTCATGCCAATTTCCCCATATCCTGAGCTTCCTCAGGGCCGCTTAACTGTCTTGTACCTCACCATTCAAGACCATAACTTCAGAGCTCTTCCCCATACTAGAGCTGCGGCTTCCAGTGCTAATGCAGCCTCATGCTGCTTCTAAACTCCGTCTTCACGACGTAAAACAACAACTTCAACGCAAATAACTATTTCATATTCTTCTTCAACAACTCTGGCTAACACCATTTAGCCATATTTCAAAACTGAAGATATACCTTATCTTCCTTTTCTTGTAGCTACGCTGCTACCTCCTTGCAGCTACGCTACGCAACATATTTTTTCCCCATCATCTTCGTCATTTCACACACATTTCTTCTTCGGGGAACGGGACGCCTTTACCATATATATGGCATTTTCTTCCACAAATACACTGAGGGGTAGGAAGGGCGTACCATGAGCGACTTTTCCTATCGCTTCACAAAGGGCACTGGAACTGGGGCGGGCACAGCTTACCATAACCGACGTTTCACAAAGGTCACTGGGAACGTGGGCGCCTCCACCATATGTGACGTTGAAATTTTGGAATTACATATAGGGTCACTTTACGTCACTGGGACAAATGTACCATATGGAACTATCTTCTTGGGACCATGAGACCGGTGGACCATCAAAAACTAACTTTGCATTTTTAAAAACCAACTTAACTTATTTGATTAACTAAATTTAGTACGGGCATATCCTAGGGATAGCCCGTACGGGACTTAACTCAAACTTTAACTTTTTACTTGACTTTACTAACTACTTCTTCTCTGATAAACAATCCCCTTTAATTTCTTTCTCTCTTCTTTAAATATCAAATTTTCCAGTGTTTGTTTTGCATTTCTAGGCGACTCAGCTTGTTTAATGTTTTTGTTTTATTATTATAAGAGTAACCTAGAAAATTGTTTGATTTATACTTTTTAAACCTTGACACCTCACGTATTGTTTTATGTCCCAAATTTCCCAATGTTAAGTAACCCAATTAAAATTTAAATTTCCCAAAAATGTATATTTTTAAAATTCCCAAAATCATATTTTTTCCCAGTGGTTGCAACTGCAGGATATCTTAAAAAATAATAAAGATAAAACATAGTCACCACGTACTAGTCATTAGAGATAAAAAGCAACACCATAAATATGCACACATATACCTATCCGTATACGCAACAAGAGAAAATACGTCAGCGATACAAAAAGGTAAAAAGCACAGCAAGGAGCATAGGTACATAACGTAATTTTAAATTATTTATGCATCCACCTAAACCAATTTTGTCCATTGTTTGTATCCTAAGATAACAGGTGTCAATCGGGATTTTACTGTGATTCAATTGCTCTTTATTACGTGTTTAGTTTAACGATGAATGCAATTTTGGATCTAATGTTTTTAACTTTTAGTTGCTAACTGACTTACAAATCTTCTTCTTTTCTAGTTTTGACATACTAAAGTCGAGATACGTTACCGATCGGGATACGGATTCGTATGAAATATTGATAAGTTTAACGTAACGGATTGGAACTAACGTATTAGAAACTTCTCGTGTCTTTTACGCTACATTAATACGGTACTGCTATAAAACCGGTATTTTAAATTAAGTTTAGTGTTCTCGAGGTGGAAGTGGAATCCGCTATACGCTTTTAATTCTTATTGATATAACATCGCTCTAAACATCAAAAATTAAATCAAAGCGATCAAACTCAAACAAAACTCCTATGCGAAATCTAAGCGCCAAGATAAAACTACTAATTGGTCTGCGCAAGCGCATTACATAAAAAAATAATTATTTTTCTTTTTAAAAATATTTTAAATAACTTCTTTTTTAATTATCAGACATTATTTGTCTAGCATTTTTTTTAAGATTATGCTTTTATCTTTCGGATCATCCTGTATAACTTTTTAAAACAATGTAAAAAGAAAAGCATACATTTTAAACGCCACTGCTACTCTGCAGGAGACTCTTTTTGCAAAAATACAGTTTTAAGAAAATTGACATTCGGTGTTTTCTCCATTTGAAAATAGACGGTTTTGTAAAGTCCTGATTTTAAACCCACCCCTAGAAATACCGTTTAAATATCAAAATGCGCATTAAATCAACGTTAAAACATAAAAATGACAAATTCTGCGATTAGACTCTTTTATTTTTTTAGGGTATAATTGATCATTAGAAGACAAAATATAGTGACTTTAACTGATTTTGCCAATATTGTTACCTACCCTTCTTTGCGTCTTCTTGCATATGTATATGTCACAGTCAAATTGTTATTTTAGACAAATGGCTTCTGTCAGGGCAAATAGTATAATATAGTAATAGTATATAATATATTTTCATTTTCAAATGCTATTTGACTAGTCAATTAGCATTTGATTCAATTTACCCAAGCAATTGTTAGACAAATGAAAATAGAAATATTTGTATATCCGGACGGTCATTTAAAACTATCACATTGAGGGGGTCATGGTTAGTTCTGTTAAGTTAAATCTTTATTTTAATTGCTTAATAAAGCAAATTAAAAATAAAGATTTAACTAACCAGAACTAACCATGACCCCCAATGTGACAGTTTTGCATGATTGTCTATAACGCTTCGAACCAATTAAATTATATGTGCTTGTGCTTTTTACTGTAGTCTGCAAAACACACTGTACGCATAATATGTTATTAAATATATCACAGTCATTAACCTCATAAGGACCACGGCAAATGCCATTTTCTTAGGTAAATGGCTTTTAAATAGAAATTATTTTCATAAAGTCATTTACCCAGGCAGAAAGCATTTGCCTAGATAAAAGCCATTTTCCTAAAATTGCCATTTGACTTCGATATGTACAAGTCGTACCACTTTAAGAGTGTCATGGGAAATTTAAAAAATGCCCGTGTTTAACACACTAAAAGTAAATTTGAGCTGGCACGACGTGTAAAAATTAACTCTGAGTTGCCACAAGAAAAAGGATGTTACAGGTCTAGAAGCGTCTCCCGTAAAACCCTTTATCATAAGTTCTTTAGTAGAAATACCAAAGAAGTTATTCAGTAGTACTACTCAACAAAAAAAACAATTATTGCTAAACTTTGCGACGATCAGTAATAGTTTTAGCTCGAACGTTGTAACTTAAAATGTTTTTACTTTTAGGAAAGGCAAAATTTTATATGCAGGGTGTTTAGAATGTTGTTAAAAATTACCAGTATAAAGAAAACTTCATATAAACATACTACATAGGTAAAAATTGTTAGAATAAATATAAACATTATTTAAATAAGTCTGTATTGTTGTTTTTACATATTTGCTAATAAAAAAAAAATAAAAATTAAAAAATATAAAAAAAGAGCAAACATCAAAAAGATAAATAAAACTAAAAATTTAAAAATAATAAATACAAAAATAATTAAAAAAATGAAGTAGGGTAATAACGAATATACGAAAACAAAAATATATACTTTAATACCATACTTTATTACCCGACATTAATTTTCTATTTTTTTACTCATTATTTTTAAATTCCGAGTGAGTCTATTTATCTCTTTGAAGGTAATTTAATTTTTTTGAATTAATTTTTCTTGTTTTAGTTTTTTATTACTAACATTTAAATGGTGACCATCTACTAAAAAACAGTACTAGTACCTTTTTCTCTCATTTAAAATCTTATAGGTATAAGTTGGGTATAAACGGAAACACCTGACTTACAAAAATAAAGTACACGCAGTTACAAAAATATTAACTAATAACAAAAAAAACATAAATTATTAATTAATAATTAATACTATATTTAAAAAGCACGAAAATTTTACACAAATTCACACAGTCAGTGGCGTACCGTAAATAACATTGCCAAATTAAAATACATTTAAGTAAAGGTATTTAAGACATTAAAAAACCATTTTTTTACAAGTTTAACACCGTTTCTAAAAAACAAAAGTTGTCAAATCCATGTTTATATAAACTCTTCTTTATATTTAATTATACTAACTAATATCCTGTAAAACCCTGTAAGGTAGGGTTGCCAAATTTCGTCCCCAATCCGAAACCGTTCCCCTCATTATCAAATTTTCTTAAAACCGCCATGTATTAGAAGTAACGGAGCTTAATGCTTCTTCCATCAGTCACCCATTGTAAAAAGTGTGGGACTTTTTCTCCGGCTTTTTCTAGTCGTCTTTTAACATCATCATATAACTTCATAATAGCTTCATTCCTTGAAGGCGGAAACTGATCACGATCATCGCCCTGTAATGAAATAGGGGAATAGTCTTTACCCGACAAACACATGTGTCGGCCAAAATTTACGAAGTACGGTGATACCCCAGTAACTTCTTGTCGAGCGGTACGAAGGGCACAAGCCAGTTGGTGGATGTTAGCATCCCACAGTCGGTGGTTGTCTCTAACATACATCGCTAGCATAGTCTTTATAGTCTTGTTTTGCCTTTCAGTTGGATTAGCCCGGGGATGATAATTGGCGTTAAACTTGATAATACAATCATATCTGGCAGCAAACTTCTTAAACTCTGCACTTCTATATTGCGGTCCATTATCGCATAAGAGAAGGCGGGGTACTCCAAATAACAAGAATACATTATCTTCTATACATTTTATTATAATGGTTGATGTAGCCTTTCGAAGAGGGAAAATCATAGACATTTTACTAAAGTAATCAGTGACGACCAAAATAAAAGAATTTCCTTTCGTTGATTTTGGTAAGGGCCCCATTAGATCTGTTGACACCATCTCCCAAGGTCGGGATGGTTTTGGGTGTGACACCATGTGATCTTTATTTCCTCTAGGATCACTTTTGTAGGCAAGGCAAATATGACACTTCCGTATATAGTTCGCAACATCACTACGCATCTTAGGCCAGTAGTATTTCTCAGCTAATCTAGCATGTGTTTTGTACACGCCCATATGACCCGCGGTAGGTGGGTCATGAGTTTGCTTTATGACTTTCTCCGAGAAGTGCCACTCGTTATGCCTCAAATCAGGGACTATCCCCATAGCAATCCAAAAATCATAGCCCAAAATCAACAAGTGTGGTAAATCGGGTATAACTATAACTTCTATAATTTTTACTCGGTCTCTTAACCGGATAGGTACTTCTATTGTTCCTATGCTCTCAGTCTTTTGACCCTTGGCTACTGTACACATAGATTTCTTTTCTTTATTTAATGGCAGGTTTAAATTCCTTAGTATATCCCATCCCTTGCGACCAATAAAAGTTCTAGAAGCACCAGAGTCTAATAAACCTAGAAAGGTGTGGCCAAGGATGTCAACTTCTAGATATGGTCGTTCATCTTGTTGTGCATGGTCAAGAATAAAGTCTAGAATAGGTTTATAGCCGGTAGGACGTACTGACGGGTTACTCGTAGGCCGACTTCCTAGGAGCGCCGTCCCCGTTTCCCGAATTACAATTCGGACAAGTGCGTTTCGTAAATCCCTCTTTCTTGCACGTAAAGCAATATATTTTCTTATTTTTCTCGGCACATCCTATAGCTTTGTGTCCTGGTTTCTGGCATTTAAAACAAATAACCTCTTTAGACTCCCTTGGACCTCTACTCGGGCCAGGATCTGATACCCGAATCTCGTCCACCGGATCCTCTAAACTCAAGTAAGCTAAATCAGGCTCCAGTGATTGTCCTTTCTTTGGAGGTGCGACGTAATCAGAGTGCATCCTCTGCTCAATTCTTTTACATAATGTTTTTAATTGCAGCAAACTTGAAATCTCCAGGGCTCCCAGTTGACTTCGGTATATTGGCGCAATATTTCTAAGCAAAATATTTAATTTTGCCTCCTCCGAAATATCACACTGCAATCTTTGAAAGTACTTTGACATCACCGCCATATATGTTCCTATAGTCTCGTCTGGGCCTTGCGTCCTTCTCTTAATCTCTTCCAATAGTCGTTCGCTATAAAACGCAGGTTGATATTCTTCTTTAAATTTAATCACCAACTCGTCCCAATTTTGAACTTCTGCACGACAGTCCTGGTAAAACTCGTATGCTCTTCCTTCAAAAAGATCGATACCCGATTCCAGTAGAACATCCTTCGTAACGTTTCTAGCGCGTCTCAACTCTTCTACTTTCTCAAAGAAAGCCGTGACAGACATACCCTTTCTATCACCAGTAAATTTAATATTCCATTTGTGTGGTAAAATTGGCTTAATTCCCGAAGTGGAGTTTGAAGGTTGCGTATTGTAAATGGGCGACTGTGGCCCTAATACTGAAGAGTTAAAAAGAGGTGGTCCTATAGGTGGTTGTACTAGTGTAACTGGATTCGCCGCCTGTGGCGGTACGCTACTCTGAAGAACACACAGATTAGGGGAATAGGTTGACTCTTACCGTCAGCTAGAGCAGCTTTGGTATTAACTTTATCAATCATCGTTAGCACTTGGGCCATAAGTATCCCTCGAATCTGTCTTTCTCCCTCTGTGTTGCATGTCATATTATCGATTCTCCCTAACACATGATTAAGTTTAGTTTGTAGTTTTAAGAAACTACCACTCTTACTAGTATCTGAAAATGAATCAATGACAGCAACAAGGTTATCCAGTTTTTGTGTCACTGCAGCAGCGTCATCTGCCACAGAGAATGGGTAGGCTGGATAGTGCAGGCTCTCTCCAGTCCTTTCCATCTGTCTAGCTAGTACTAGTTGACTCCTCATTTCATCTACAGTTCCTGTAGCTATCCCCTCCATTCTAACTCGTAAACGAGTTCATCCCTGTCCAGTCGGTTAATGTCCATTCTCCTTGACATCCTGAATAAATAGTTAACCAAAACTTCTCAAAAATTTGTAAGATAAAAAGATAAAAGAAACACCTTGTATACACTACAAGCACGTTATAAGATACACTGCACCAAATAAGTTTTTAAAACAAAATCACAACTAATTTATCTTAAATCTCGTAGCACACAATGTAAATTTTTCACTTACAACTCAAACAAAAAGATAAATAAAAAAAATATATTTATATTTTATCTTTATTTCCTTGCGCTGGAATCGCTTAATAACCGCTTATGAAGTCAAATTGTTATTCTACGGCCATATAAGTAATTAAAAACCAAGAATCTATTTTACTAATTAACGAAGATTAGGCCTATTTTAAAGGTCTATTCTTTTATGAAAATAATGTTTAATTTTTAAGAAACAATTTATAAATAAATTTACCTTTGTTTAACCATTTAATTATCAAATTCCAGCTAGATAAATAGAAAAAAAAACAAACAGATTTTCATTTGCTAATTAAGTAATTAAAAACTCTAAACTAATTATACCAATTAACATAAACGTAGCCTATTTTAAATGTCCAAATCCTTTTTTTCTTTTTAAATTTGGTTTAATTAAAAAAAACAGTCTATAAATTTTACTTTTGTTTTATGGTTTAATTATCAACTGCTAACTAGAAAAATATTAAAAAGAACAAATATTTTTTTCTTTATTTGCTAATTAAGTAATTAAAAACTCGAAACCATTTTACTAATTACCATAGGTTATGACTATTTTAAACGTCTAATTTTTTTTTCTTTCTTTGAAAATAAGGTTCAATTTCAAGAAACAATTTATAAATAAATTAACCTTTGTTTAACGATTTAAATATCAAATGCTAGCTAGATAAATAAAAAAACTAACAAATAGATTTTTATTTACCAATTAAGTGATTAAACCTAGAATCCATTTTATTAATTAACATAGATTAGGACCAAAGAACAAATTATTAAATCAATTTAATTTTGCTTTACGATTTAAAAATTAACGAGTGCGAAATAGATAAAAATAACAAAAAAAAACAAATATCTTTCTATTTGGCAATTAATTTACCAAAAATGAATCATTCAAATAAAATTAACGAGTAATTTATCCCTATTTAAAAAAAAGCAGATTAGTAGTAAATAATTTCCAGAAAAATGATTTATAGCTAAATTATTCAACAACAAAAAAAATCTGTTAATCCAGCATTATGTGCAATATTTAATAATTTACTAAATTAATCAAAATAATTAAAATCAAATAGGTTAGTATAAGATAACTTGCGGTTGATGACTTCTCGATCCACAATGGGCAGCGCCGAACAATACCATCCAAGAACAATAAAATTATACTCTATTTCCAGAAATCCAGAATCCAGACGGTCGTCTACAGGAATCAGGAAAATGTGTTTGAGACTGTTTTGTCCAGGTCACATTGACGAATAACGACAAAAAAAATAACCAAGAGGTCAGGAGAAGGACAAATCGGTGATACAAAAAAAAACCCTGATGATGTTGAGCGGGGCACCAGAGCACGTGGTGGCGTCCAAATTTCTAATTCCCCAAAACTTGGGTACGGAAAGCCATCTTCCATAAAATAAAACTGGATCAATACTGAAACCACACAAATTATTGGCTCAAATTCCGTATGGTGGTTTACTGGATAAAACACCCAACTAAGGTACTGGATTCTTCCAAGAATCGCGGTAATGGCCAGAAACAAAACCACTTTTAGACGCTACACACTGGACCTTTAACTTTTCAAAGGTAGAATAAGGTCTGCAAAATGGCCGTATCACCGGGACGTCGTGCCGGAAGCACGGTCAGGCTGCGCGATTTCCAAGGTATACTGTCCCTTTTCCATCAATGCAAATCGATGACAATTATCCTTGTTTAATCCACCACGTTGCAATCTACAAATATTTTCCCTTAAACCTTATGACGGCAATAATGACGACACCCTTTCCAAGTACGAAACGGCATTATCGACCCTTCAAGTCACCTCTGAATTATATATACAATCATCAAATATGCAAATTTAACCCTAAATACATATTTACAAATTAAATATCTGTACAAAAAAACGTTTATTTAAATAAAATCGTAAAGATAACAATACTTATTCTTTCTAGGAAATTGGCCAATTAAACTCGGCAACGTCGCTCGAGACTGCGCTCGAAGGGCACGTGTCAGTAGTACCGATGAGGAAAATTAAATGTCCTTTAACGGATAAAATAAATGTGGGTTCCGCCATTTAGTCAAGAAATTAGTTCGAAATTTTACTGTTAAAAACACAAGTGCAACAAAAATTATAAAGTACCTAAATAATTGTTTAGTTGCTTTTATAAATTACTGTATAATCTGTGGTTGTTAATGTTTTGGTTAATAATAAATGAATATTAATTAAATTTCGGGGACAAGTTTTTTTTTTAATTTTCTGTTGGTTTAGCTGTTAAGAACAATGCAAAATAATAATGTTTTAATTTTTAAGATATAACTTAAACTTGCATTTTTTTAAATGGAACACCCTGTATGTAAGTATCTTGCTGTTCTAAACAGCAAATCTAATAAGAACATTTAAAAAACATAGTTGGTCATAAATTGACTTAATATTCATTTATTTTTTAAGAGTATATATATATATATATATATATATATATATATATATATATATATATATATATATATATATATATATATATATATATATATATATATATATATATATATAACCCAATTTAACAAGAATTCTAAAACCTTTCTTATCCAAAACAATAACAACCACAAAAAATAGATTCATTAATAATAGCAAAAAATATGTATCTTAAGTACTAATTTTTTTGCGCTGGTGTTTAATCACAAAATGTGCTTAAATGTTTTCCATTCTGTTTGATGAATTCTCTGACTCAGCTTGTATTTAAACTAATAGCGATATAGATGTGGAAAACTTTAAATAAAATTTATATAATTTGCTTCAGGTTTTTTTTTAAAGATAACAGAAATACCAAATATTTACATCATTTACATCTATATCGCCACTAGTTCGATGCCGCCAAAAGTGCATCGAACAAAATAGAAAGCGTTTGAGCACATTTTGAAAATAAACAGCAGCTCAAAAAATATTCAGTAACTGAGATAATTCTTCAGTTGCTTTTATAAATAAATCTATTTTTTGTTACTCTAGTTAATATTTGGTTTAGTTTTCTTGTTAAATTTGGTTTTTTGTGTACATATCCTTTAAAAAATAAATGATTAATAATTTAAACCATGGCCAACTATGTGTTTTTTATTTTCTTGTTAGATTTGCTGTTTAAAACAATGCAAAATATTAAGTGTTATATATTGTTCTAATCGCAAGAAAAATTGTATTTTTTTAAGATACTTAGATACAGGGTGTCCCATTTAGAAAAATGCAACTTTGGGTTATATCTCAAAAATTAAAACATTTGTATTTATTTTAGGTACGCCACTGAATTCTACATAAAAAGTTATAAAACTTTTGCAAAAGAAGATTATTTTTATTTCAATAAATGTCCGAGTAATGAGACATAGTAAAAATCGACGAATTTAGAGAATCACCCTGTATCTTCTAAACCAATCAACTAAGCGTGGATCTAATTGCTCTATTAAACTAAACACTAAAAAAGAAAACGAGACACGTATCTCAGTTTTTTTGTATCTCTTACCGTTTAGCCTGTACCCTATAATACCAAAAAAACACCCTGTATATGACTGTACAGCTAACTTTATTTCATTTGAATTAATTTTACTATCAACTCTAATACTTTTTTGTGTTTTATACCACACAAAATAAATTTCTCACGCTTTATGTGGCCACCCGGATTTTTCCTAAAGCTCTATAAGAAATGCTACCACGAATTCCTTGGGCCAAAATACAACGATCAAATGCAATATAGCTTAGTCGAGAGGTTGATCGTTTGCGTGATACAGGGTGTCCAAGTAAGAAAAAATAAATGAAAAATTTGACACTCTGTATCTTGCAAACCAGTAACCTTTCGACTAAGGTTGCATAAGATTGTTGTATTTTGGCCAAAGCAATTTGTGGTTGCATTACAATTTTTTTTAAATAAAAAGCATAAAAAAATATTTAAAAAAACTCGGTTACTTGGTTATAATTTTTTCAAAATATATTTGGTGTAAGTCTCATGTCTTACTTCACAGCGAAAAAAATAAAAATGCTAGTAACGAACTTGTATAAAATAATAAAAATTTTGATTTTTAATTACACAAGCTTAATAATGGAAAAAAACATTGCATTTTTTTACCAAAAATCTGGCCTTTACTTTTATGTAACTTTTAACAGGCAAATTTTACCATTTTATCAAAACGTAGGCGGTTAATAGTAATTTTTATTGCAGGTTCACCCACAACCATCTGTTTTAAATCTAACGAATTGGTGGCTGCTATTGTGCAGATAACCCCAATGTGACATTAATGACTAATGACAAAATCTGTAAATTAATAACAGTGTTTTTAATATTTGGCATACATGAAAACCAGCATAAAATACACCAAAGGGGTGTTAAAACAGCTTATACGTTTTTATTTATTTAGACATGTTTAGCAGTGAGCACATTAAAAAGGGAAAAAGTGATAAGTTGAATATTACGCATAGAAATTGATAACAACCTATTGTACAAATTTATACAGGGTGGCCACTTGGAAAGAAAACATCTAATGTTCTATCTAATCTTTGATAGTATTTTCGTTAATATGACAACTTGTCAAAATTTTAATTTTAATTTTTTTAATTAATAATATTCAACTACCTGTAAAGGCAATCTACTTTAAACTACGGAAATATAATAAGGGTTAAATTTTTTATAATGAGATATTATTCGAGGGTGGGACTCACCACTAACATTTAAGGGTAAATCACACCCTCGCCAGAAAGACTAATTGATTGAATTGATAAAAGATTGTTTAACCCTTATCATATTCCCTTACTTTAAACTAGCTTGCTCTTACAGGTAATTTAGTATTATACATAAAAAATATAAAAATTACAAAGATTTCATATTAACGAAAATAATAGCAGATACTTCAAACTTGGCGGTTGTAATCAGAGTTAAGAGAACTTCAAAATAAGGTTTAACTCGACGCCTCTTTCCATTTAAGATTTTGGGGGTAAGTCTCACCCTTGCTAGACGGTTGCAGTTCAGAAGGTAAAAATGTTTCTTCCTAAAATAAAAAACTGATCAGTCCGAGCGTTTTTCCTTAAATGACCTGGAGTGCCTAAAATAAGATCTGTTTTGTTTTTAAATTCGAACCTGTATACCTGAAATTTGTCCTAAAACTATGGAAACAACTAAATATAGTATCTAAAGTTTAACGGCGCAGAAAAAAATTTGGTGTGGTGGCCGACACCTCTTGTCGCCAAAAAATGTTTGTGTAATAACTGGATGTCTATATAAAAGTATGTTTTTCCGTGAGTTAATCTGGCGTTTTAGCCACCACAGAGTTGACCTGGAATATGCAAATGGTAAATAGTTTTAGGTTAAAAAGACATGTTAAATGAAAACTTTTATTTTTTTGCAGATATATTAATATAACTTTGTTTATAAACAATTAAAAAAAATTAACCGACTACAAAAATGAATAAAAGTTAAAAATAATAAATAAAATAAGTCGGGTACTAACATCTGTTACTGAAGTATAGAAATCTTTTGCTTATTTAATTATTTACAATTTAATAGTTTAGCGCATATGTTATTACCATACTTTATTTTTTTATTTTTCTTTTATTTTTTAAACCATCTAGTAAGTTTTATTTATTTTATTTCTTGCTTTTTAGTTTAGTTTTTTTCTAATTTATTATTATCATTATTATTTAATCGGTAAATATAGGGACGTGTAATTTGGTAAATTAAGTGTTTTTAACTTTTTTTTGTTTCTCAAGTCATGTCACGCACACCGCGACGTTTAAAACCTCGGTCTGCTGATCGCACTGCATACCGCTGTGGTTAGCATTTCAACGCAACATTCAACTTAACATAGAAGAGCAACGTCGCCAGTTTCAACCAGGGTGGTTAGTTGATTCTACCGCAACAAACAACGTTAACATGCAGTGGATAAATGTCATGTCACGCACATTGCGACGTTTAAGCTAGTAGAACTGTGCCATTTGCGACGTAAGTAAGCCCCCTTTGCCCCGCTTACCCTTTGCCGCTTATGCATGCGTCGAGGAAACTACTAACCACTGCATGTATTTATATGCATTTACCAGTTTAAGTCGCACAACGTTTACCGCAAGATTATGCGGTACAATCAGCAGACCAAAGCTTAAGCTAGCAATACAGTCCGATATGCGACGTAAATAAGCCCCTTTTGGCCCCGCTTACCCCTTGCCGCTGATGCATATGTATTTATATGCATTTACCAGTTTAAGTCGCACACCGTTTACCGCAAGATTATGCGGTACGATTAACAGACCAAAGCTTGGCGTAGAACTTTTCCACAAAAAGATCACGTCCATATATGGCTTCTTGTTTGGTAGGATCTTTTATTTTTAATTTTGCCATTACTTGTCACATATTAACATAGTTTTTTCCACAGTTATAGCCGCTGGGCCAGTAATAAAATTGTCCTTATGATAATAACACTCTTAAAACCTTTTAATGGGGGTTTCTTTTAACGAGTCTACTATGAATATTTATACCGCTATATATGAAACCGGCGCTTTAACCCAGCCTGTCAATGTCAAATGTTTCGGGTGCCAGACTAAGCAAACACGTCACTTTTTTGTTGGACAATTTTACCCCAATATTTTACATGGAATTTTTAAACATTGTGAAAAAAATCGTAAGTGTTACAGACACATAACCATAAGACCCATGGACATGTTTTGGGTATCGGATTGGGTGGGTTTTTATAACTGTAACTCACAATTTTTGGCACAATGTTTAAAAATTTCATGTTAAATATTGTAGTAAACTTGTCCGATAACAAAAGTGCCGCGTTTGCCCAGTCCGGCACCCAAAACATTTGACATTGAAAGGCTGGGTTAAAGCGCCGCAGAGTGCGTTGAGAGATAGGGATTTCGGGACAAAAATCGTAGTGTTTTTATTCAATATTATTTAGTCGGGTATCATGCTCTGCATATGCAGAAAGCAATACTGTAATATTATTATACGGGGTAATTAAAAAATAGGAGTCAATTTACAAAAATATACAGGGTTGCCGTTAAAACTGAAAAGCTCATTAGGGAGCGTATTTTAAGAAAAAAAAATATATATAAACGTAGGTCTAAAATTGCATAGTTTTTAGATATAGGGTATTAAACTTCTATTCTTAAAATTGTTTTTTTTTATAAATATCGTAAATATTCATCCATTCAATTTTATTTAAATTTGGTAATATTATATGTAGGACCAAGGGGCTAGTTTAGCTATGACTTTATTAAATTTCCCAATTTTAGTGGCGTCTAGAACGGCACTTAAACGAAATTTATGACAAAAAAAAATACGCCACTCACTTTAAAACAATTTTTTATTTTCTTTAGTGTAGGCAAATAAAGAAACAATTTTTTTGTCCCTTAATGTTTTTCATATCTTGCTTAGTTTTTTTAATCTGTTTGCAGATTGCATATTCCTAAACCACTCAATAAACTTAATATTTTTTTACAAATAACACAGCCACACATTTAAAAAAGAGTTTCAGCTCTGAAAGAAAGTTCATGGTCTCTTTATGTTTTGGGGTTGCTAAATCCGAATCTAAGGTCAGTTTGGCTTCATCAAGTCATGGTCAAGGTCAATTCATGGTCAAACACAGCTTTACAAAAAGAAAAGGTCTGAAGGACTAGATCATGGTATTTTTATGTTTTTGGGGTCGCTCAATCTGTGGTCGGTTTAATCCCATGAGGTCTAAGTCAAGGTTATTTAAAGGTCAAATTATCAAAATGTATCAAAAATAGATCGTGGTATCTTTATGTTTTTGGAGTCACTGAATTCGAATTCGGGTGAGTCTGACCCCATCAGGTGATAATCAAATTCATTTTAAGGTCCATTTTCGATATCTTGACCTTAACCTGATAGGGTTAATTTAACCACGGATTTGGATTCACCGACCCTAAAAACATAAAGTTACCAAAATTGTTGTCTGTTTTTCGACAAATTTTGATGATTTGACCTTTAAATGAATTCCAACAACATAAAGATCCCCCAATTGTAGCCTATTTTCGATAACTTTAATTATTTGACTTTGAAATGACCTTGGCCATGATCTCCATAAAAAT
The DNA here is from genome assembly GCA_014170235.1 of Listronotus bonariensis. Taxonomy (NCBI): domain Eukaryota; kingdom Metazoa; phylum Arthropoda; class Insecta; order Coleoptera; family Curculionidae; genus Listronotus; species Listronotus bonariensis. The sequence goes on along the minus strand of JACEGR010000360.1, from coordinate 3,468 downwards.
ACCGATCTGTCATCTATTTTTGATGAATTTTGATGATTTGGCCTTAAAATGACCTTGATCGTGACCTGATCAAGTTAAACCGGGCCCAAATTCGGATTCAGCGACCCCAAAAATATAAAGAAACCATGGTCTTTCTTTCAAAGCTGGAACTTTTTTTATTTGTGTGGCTGTGTAACTTTTTATATTGTTTACTTACAATTACCTAACAACAATACAAATACTCCTACTAAGTTTAATATTAACGTATTTTTTAAAATCCATACCAAATCTTAAACTTTGTTTGCTTTTAAGCTTACTGCAAGACATATATTAAAAAAGTATGGTTTTATAAATAAATATCGTACATATAAAAATAAATATATTTTTTTTAAATACAACCTATATAATTATTAGCAGCCCTAAAAACAATGGACCCTTTTTTCTTACACTAATTGTAGTTGACCTTTGATCTTCAGAAGAAAACAATCCTATGACAACGCACTTTTCTGTATTATAAAAAGGATCCCATATAAAGCTGCATATTTCTATATCGGCAAGGAAAAAAAACGAGCTATCTTGTTATAATCTGGTTATATTTGAGTAAAAATGCAGACATTTAGGTTATTATGAAAATATTGATTTCGTCATTTTGGTCCACATAACGACGCACTGTGCGCCGCTTCCATATATGGCGGTATGAATATACGTAGTAGACTCGTAAAAAAATAAACTCTATAAAGGTTTAAAAGTGTTATTATCATGAAGTCAGCTTTATTACAGGCCCAGACTATAAGGTTTACAAATTATAGGAAATAGCTTTGTAGAAATACCCGAACAGGTAAAAAGTATATGCATATACCCAATCTTAAATAGGTTTTATAGTGGGAAAATAAAAATTATTTACTAAATTATGTAAAATATACATTTTTATTTGTTTGCAAATATGCCGATGCTAGAAGAAAACATCGATGTATTCGATTATCGACCATCGATGGCAAAACATCGACCTCGTTCAACCTAACATCGATGTTTTCATAACATCGATAAACATCGCGTATTCCTAATGCCTTTAGAACAATGGCCGATTTTAAGAAATAAAACGGTAATTAGTAGAGAATTAAAAGACCTTTAATTCTGGTCCATCCATACTAGTGCTAGTAGGTCACATAACCAAAATTATTTTTACATTTATTTTCCTCCTGTATTTTTAGTACAGAAAACCAAATTCTTGAGTCGACCGAGAGTGGCAGTAAGAAGAAATATTGGTCTTTTGAGCGAAGAGAGCAATTTTCACCATTTGTCTTGTGAAAATCCTAACTTTAGATTTCATCTTAAATAAAATTATTTTAAAATTTTTGAACACTACTTGTTTTTTTAAATAGTATAATGGGTACGCTGGGTTTTTCTTTAACCGTTAAGATTTCAACTTTTTCAGCATTTTTTGTAAAAAGCTGCTTTTATACTCTAGTATATGTCTGTGTTTCTAAGTTTCAGTGACCCAGTGACCTAATTCACATCATTGACTTGCATGCTGAAACTAACACGTATGTATGTCATTAGAAATACATCAGCTAAGCACATTACATTAAATTTTATTTTTAACATGTATCTAAATATTCAGACTTACTTTTTATTTTATTGTCATTATTTTAAATGGTTTCTCTTTTAAAGCATTTTCTTTAGAACATGCAGGATTACTTTAAAAATATCTGACTTGTTACACCAAAAATTATAAAATACCTAATACCGGGTGTCAACGTGTATATTAGAAAAGTCATAACTCATAGAGTATCAGATATAAAGTAGAGTTAAGCTAAGAAAGAGCAAGAGGCGTCATACAAATTAAGGCGACAATCAACAATTTCTTTTTTATTTGCGTGGTTAAAACACTGATCTCGATGAATTGCTAATGTTATTAACTGCGCGAAACAAAAGATACATTTCATGGGCAAAAAAACCGGTTTGTGCGTAAGCAAGTTGAGGGTAAACGCACCTGGCGCCCAACAGACTATCCGCATTATCGGAAATTGTCGACGTACGGTAGCTAATGAGCGTCACGGTCAGACCGCCGGCGGAGGGTACGGGGGCCGGCGTTTGTATTTTGTCACAGCTTTTAAGTGCGCATGCTCGTCCACCCATCCATTTATTTACTGCGCGAAGTCGTAAAAATCCGAAAAATGTTTCTTGTCACTGCGGATCTAAATGTAGGTTATCTATGGGTTAAAACAAAAAAGAGTGTTTAAACGTTGAAAGTAAGACAGAACTGATGACCGCGTAGCTTTTTAGCTGAATCGTAGTCCACGGAAATGACACTTAGAATGGGGAAATAATAAGAGAAGAGGAAAGTTTTTGCATAATTTTTATTTTTCAATCACTTTTGCTTTTACCAGAAATGGCTTCCTTTGTAAGCTTTTAAATGAAACACCCTGTATAGTTTTTAATTTTTGGACTCCTGAGACAATTCTAAATCATATAAGCGATATTTTAAAAAGTTTTTAAGCCTACTTGACGTTTTTGGAGCCATTTCTAATATTGCATTGACGTGGCCATGATTAGGCGAAAATTATTCTTAGGTTCCCAGGTTATGTTAGAAAAGTACAATCGCAAAGTTTCAGTGTCTAGTATAAAAGATTGAAAAACAAAACAAGTTGGAGAATTGACAATTTCGTGTCGACTGTTATTTTTAAAATGACAACGAGACAAGCACTTTTTAAAAAAGTATTTGTTGACGAATGTAAGATGCAATATTCCAAATGGCTCTCAGAAAATTAGGTAGGCGTATCTTATTTTGATATGTCTAATACTATTGAAGTTATAGCTTGTCTAGTAGATTCCTTGACGCCTGGTATAAGGTAAAAAAGATACAAAAATGTTTTTACTATTAATTTTCATTCAAAAATAATTATAGGTTAAGAAATAATAATATGTAATTATAATATGCAGGACCGTACGGAAAACATGATTTGGAAGTTGAGGGGGAGGGGTCAATAAGCACAAACATAAAAAAAAATTGACGACCACAAAAAAAAACTCATTTTATGACATAAAGCGCTTTGGGAATGTTTGCAACAAACAAACCAGAACAACTCTAAATTTTTTTGGCTGGAGGAAGCGATTGCCCCCACCCCCCACTGCCCCCTTTTCGCGTATGGCTTTGATATTATGCTTACTGTTAAAATATGCAAAACAGAACTATTTATATTTTCTAGTTGTAATAACAATTCTAACGGCGTGTGTAGACTTTATTATCAGTTTTGTTACAAGTCTAATATCAATTACTTTATTCGGGGTGTTTTATTTTAAAAAATCCTGATGATGGCGATACGTTCTAAACTATTAAAAAATAGATATATTAAATGCAGTATTTTTACAGCTTTTAAGAATACGTTTTCACTGATGATAAAATATGGAGGATATTCTACTTAAAAAAAAACAACCTTGTCAAATAAATTTAAAATAAAAGTCAATGTTAACAATATAGGTACGCCA